>JAJOOE010008499.1:0-34378 GCA_036250405.1 Solanum raphanifolium | reverse complement strand
CCTTAGTCCCTATTTCCCGTTAATTAATGTTGAATGTACTTCCGCGACCGATGAAGTGTGATGACAAGTTTGAGAGGCTTGTTTGGGGTTCCTTCGGGTTCCTCATTCACCATGTCACGTCTAGGCCCTAGGCTTGGGTCGTGACAATAGCCTTCTTAGGTGTCAATATAGCATTGTAGGCAACTCATAGCCCTTTTAGGCATCCATATAGCCCTATAGGTAGAACATAGCCCTTCTACGCATAGATCACATTCCTGCAGCTAACCATAATAGCCCCAAGGGCAACAATAACAATTCATTCGCTAAAAGCGAGCAATTTAGTTATAACCAACCTATACAAATAGCCTCTAAGTCGTGTCCAACATAGGGACACTACTAACTGAATAAGAATCACAACAAGGGAGGATTATATCAACTCAAGCAACCAACAATCAACAATAATGGCTACAAGTGTAACAAGGATATGAACCTAATTACATTGCTCATAAGCTTTAAGGAAACATGTCGTAAGTAGGGAATAGACTTAACATACCTTTCCAATGAACGCTCGAAAGACCGTAGTTCTTTCACGAAAGTTGTTCCTTATGTCCTATGCTTCGCAAACACTATATATACACAGTTGGTACGCACCTATAAATAGTTCATAATTAATCTTAAATCGACAGATTTGCCATATTGCCCCAACTTGTCAAAACATCCGTAGAAATTCAAAAAAACAACAATAAAAGGGTCCTGATATATGATTACCTTAGTTAATCAAGTGCAAACCATGAAGAAACACCAATAACTACAATTTATATCTTCAAAAACCAACTCCAAAAGCAACTAATAGAAAGGAAACACGATTGTCACGTGTAGGGATTACGTTTCTAGGCACAGGGGCAATGTTTAATGGTAGAAATCATCAAAAATGAACCTTCATCATGCTAGAACTCAATAGAAACCCTCGCTTAAGGTTTCTCTCTGGTTTGGAACTGAAATAAAATGTTTTCATGGCTTAAAACGTTAAATAATCCGACATACCATATTTTTGACCCGACCCGGATTCTGCCCCGGCAGTCCCTAGTAAAATCCTCATAACTTTTTACTCTAATGTCGGTTTGATACGGGGTTTTGTGCATTGAAAACTAGACTCTTAGGCCTTCGCTTTAATGTGTGATAGATCTTTTAAATCTTTATATATTGGGATAAAACATCCAAGACATTTGACCAAATGTTTAGAGAAATCTTTAAAAAGGAACTTACGATAACTTTCGCCAACTTTTATTTTTCCACTTACTTAACTTCAAAACTTGAGATACAACCCTTGAACACTTAAAATATGACATACCACATCATTTTTAATTTATTACTCACCCTCCTTGTCTTTCCACGAAGATATGAGTTAATTTAGATGTTTTGAAAAGTCGGGGTGTTACAATAATCCCCTCAAGTACTCGTGGTTACAGATTAATTCCTTCCAAGATAAAACGGATTAACCATTAAAGAATTAACGGTACTTCAAACTTTGATAATTTCAACGAACTCAAAATGACAGCAATGAATCACACATACAGACACGATCGATCGATTTTGATTTGTAAGAAATGTATGCAAAAGAATGGAAGAATTCAATCTAGAAAAATGAGAGAAAGTCTCTCTATTTATAGCCAACAAAGGGTAAAGGTCAAAACTCTTTGAAAAGAAGACAACATTTCAAAAAGGTCACAACCCTTCGGCATATTCACAACCCTTCATTTGTTGTTCACACCTTTAAACCCCAACAATCCCCACATGAATAGGGAATGACTATTGTTAAAACATATGCATGAAAAACTGTGTTATTCCTAAATAAGGATTGATTACATCTGGATAAGTGGGTTTCCCTTTGAACTTTCCATAGTGAACATATATCGGATATACTCGATCAATCGGTAGATTTGATATCTTTGAACAGTCAAGCTTTGGTATATACATAGACAACATAAATCACACAATCAACCCTTGAACTATTTTCGATTCTCATTGTTTTTGTTTGTTTCAGCCATGAACACGTCTTAGTTTATAAGTGCGTACAGAACTGGCCTTACCAGATTCTCCTTGAAGCGTCTTACACTTCACACTCACATAGGTGATTTCTAAATGTGTTATCCCGTAGATACACCATTTGATATACACCGTATCAAACTTAGAAACCATTAAAAAGTCTTAATGCCTTTATCCTTGTTACTGAACATTGTCTTATCATGAGAATGGACCATAAAAATATTTTGACAATGTTGAACCATCAATAATGACTTTGTTTGATCTCCTTGAACCTAGATCTTGGGATATCCAGTTTTCTAGGTAGAATTACCTCCACAATGACTTGTCCTCGGCCATAGTCCCATTCCCTTTGATAATCTATCAACTCCCTCTCTAGTTATGCCTTTTATAAGTGGATCCAACACATTATCCTTTGACTTTACATAGTCAATTATGATAATTCCATTAGAGAGTAGTTCTCTAACGAAATTATGTCTACGTCATATATGAAAAGACTTTCTACTATACATCATGCTCCATACCATACCTATTGAAAATTAACTATCACAGTGTATGCATACCGGAGCTAAAAGGTTTGGGCAAAAAATCTTTCAAAATTTTTTGGAGTCATTCAACTTCTTCACCGGCCTTATCTAGAGTGATAAACTCAGATTTCATAGTAGAACGAGTGATATATTTATGTTTGGAAGATTTCCAAGAGACTGCTTCTCCACCAAGAGTAAATACATATCCACTTGTGGATTTTACTTCATTTGACCTGGTGATTCAATTTGCATCACTATATTCTTCCAATACTGTTGAATATTAGTTATAATGCAAATCAATAGTTTTTTAAGTATGTTTTAAATACTCCAAAACTCTTTTCATTGTCATCCAATGAGTTTGATTAAGATTACTCATGAACTGACTTAGTTTACTAATAGCACATGCTATATCTGTTCGCATACACTTCATGATATATTTCATACTTCTCAATACTCTAGCACAATCCAATTGTGAGTCACTTTTGCCTTCATTCTTTTAAAGTGCAAATCTCACATTTATTGGAGTTTTGACAATATTGAAATCGAAATGCTTGAACTTGTCAAGTACATTTTCAATCACATCGGTAACTTCAACGTCTTTCATATCGAAGTTCTTTCTAGCATATGCTTAGTAGCATTTATGTCAGAAATGTCTCTTTTGATGAACAACATAAAAACAAACAATGACCTTGTGATTTGGATGTCTTTAATGTAAAAACATTTGTCACATTCATTAATCTTGAATTAATTTGCGAACATAGTTTGGTCAAAATTCGCATGTCATTATTTTGACGCTTGTTTTTAGTCCACAAAGTGACTTAATAATTTTACAGACTTTCTTTTCTTTACCAGGAACCACAAAGCCCTTGGTTTCTTCGATGTACATTTTTTTCCCTCCAATTTTCCATTTAAAAAAAATGTTTTTACATCCATTTTGACGAATTTGAAGGCCATATACTGCAACTAGAGCAATCAACTTCTGACTTGATGTAATCCTAATTAGTGGCTATTACATGTCAGAATAATCAAGGCTTTCTTATTGTCTAAATCTTATGACAACAAGTCTTTCTTTGTATTTGCCAATAGTTTCATCAACTTTCCTTTTCTTTTGTAGATCCACTTTGAACCCAAAGGTTTATTTCTTGGAGGAAGATCAACCAATTCTCAAGTGTGGTTGCTCAAGATTGAATTTATCCTACTATTGACAGCTTCTTTCCAAAAAAGACGAGTCCACATAAGACATATCTTCTTAGACTATATGGACTGATTTTCAAGAAGAAATGTTACAAAATCAAACCCGAAGGAAGTAATTTGTCCATTGACATTTACTATGCCTCTGAATCTCCTTATTAAGTACATTCTCCTTTGGTTCTTTTCAAGGTCGTTTAGACACTTCACTTGACTGTCTGACGGTTCTGACTTATGAACCATAAATCAACATGCTTTACTCATTGTAGCATATCCAATGAACATACAATCCACAATCTTAGGTCTTATTTTGACCCGTTTGGGAATAGTTCCCTCATTTCCATTTCTCATATGGAATAGACTGTATTGGAAATTGTTAGATCACTATATTTCAAGAGTTATTGATTGTATATACTTTAAGGGATGACAAGAAATTCTCTACCAGGATACAACAGAGCCTAAACAAACACAACTTTTTGTTACTCCCTTTCTTAACAAACAAAATATTTATTTATTACTCCCTTTACTAAAAAAAAACTTTTTGTTTCTCTTAACAAAAAAACTTTTTGCTATAATGATAGCACCCCCCCACAAATTTTGTGGTAAACCTGAACTTATAAGTAGGACATTCAACATTTCCTTCAAAGTTCGGTTTTTTTTTCTGTCAACAATTTTATTAGATTGAGGTGAGCATGTTCAGTAATTTGATGGATGATTCCATTTTTCAAATACATTTATGCAAAAGAAGATTCATATTCTCCACATCTAGAACTTCTAATCATGACAATCTTTTTAGCCAACTGGTTTTCAACTTCAGTTTTATATTTCTTATATGTTTCTATTGCTTCAACCTTACCATTCATCGAATAGACATAACAGTATTTAGTGCAATTGTCAATAAAATTTATGAAATACTTTTTCCCACCACGAGATGGTGTTGACTTCATATCACAAATGTCAGTGTAAATCAATTCTAAGGGATTAAAATTCCTTTCAACAACACATACTTAGACATTTTGATTTATTGCACTAGAAGTTGGGCAAAACTTTTAAGTTGATTAGTTTTTGCAAGGTTTTGCAATTGACATGTCCCAAGCGTTCACGTCACAAACAATTTGATTCAAGCAAGTAAGAACAAATACAAATACTGAATTTGAAAAGATCTACCGTGAGGTAACCTTTTCCTACAAATATTTTGTTCTTTACTTTTTATAAATTTTCAAATACAAACATTGTTTTAGAGTCAACACCTTGCCAGATGTCCTTTTCAGAAGGACCTTTCCATAACATTCAGTTTGTTATAGAATTACCCATGACCATAGTCTCATCGGTATAATAAGGGCAATATGATCAAAATGTTTATTTTACAACACAAACATGACAGATCACTTTTCATCAATTTTCATGTCTATACAAATAAATTTATTTTTAATAGACATATCTTTTAACGAAAAAGCACAATATTTTAAGTGACACTTTTTCATCAGAGAACACAATTCTTTTGTACGAGTAATATAATTTTGTGGTTTTATACTAGCCATATCATATACTAATAAAAAGAGACTCAACGACCACAATATCAAATATATTCCAAAAATTTTGTGGGTCTAACATAATACAAGAATGTCATTAAATTTCCTATCTTGTACTTTCAAATTTAATTTTGTCTTTATCACAAGTAAAGAACCCTCCACATTTTAAATATGTTTTCAAAAATATTATTCAAGTATTTGAAATTATTTTCCACATATTTTTTTCTCATGCTTTCAAATTGTATACCCTAAATTACACATTGGCAACACGAAGCCTTCTTTTGGAGATTTAATCCATAGAAACACCCATTGCAGGCACAAAAATCACTAATTTTATTTCACTAGTTTTTTTCCTTTCTGTCACAATTAGACAGTCCACTTAGTATTTAGAATACTAACAATAAAGTTTCAATCTTTATGCAACTTGTTTCTAGTTTAACGATGAAGTTTTTATGTTCTTCTAATCGTTAACCGAATGAACCTTGAATTCTGACGATGTTTTTAAATTCTTCTAATTAGTTTCACATTAAGACAGAGTAGTAAACCAAAAAGGTTTTAATCTCGAGAAACCTCAAATACAACACTTTTTCTAGCTAACGATGAAGATTTTATATTTTTCAAATCATTTAGCCTTAATAATCATGACGAAGATTTTGTACTCTTCAAGTCAGAATATTCATTCAAATAGAGTATTTAACAAATTGGTGAAGTTTCTATATTCTGCAAACCAATGCACAATCTGATTTGTTCGTGAAGTTCTTATATCTTTCAAACCAAAGGAGTAAAAAATCAGAAGATTTTAGTCTCCAAAAGTCAAACACAATAAAATTTCAGATGCAGTAGAAAACTACAAAAGTTTTTTTCTCCCCTAAACAGAATACATAATAATAATAACGGAAAAGGGTCAAAATTGCCCCCGAACTATATGAAATAGATCATTTATACCCTTCGTTACATTTTGGGATAAAAAATACCCCTGCTGTTATCCTAAGAAACCAGAAATACCCTCAAGAGTTAACACCCCAAATTTTTGTTGACATGGCAAGCCACGTGGGACTAATCCTTCCACCTAAGCGTTAACCTTGAATTCTGATGATGTTTTTATATTCTTCTAATTAGTTTCACATTAAGACAGAGTAGTAAACCAAAAAGGTTTTAATCTCGAGAAACCTCAAATACAACACTTTTTCTAGCTAACGATGAAGATTTTATATTTTTCAAATCATTTAGCCTTAATAATCATGACGAAGATTTTGTACTCTTCAAGTCAGAATATTCATTCAAATAGAGTATTTAACGAATTGGTGAAGTTTCTATATTCTTCAAACCAATGCACAATCTGATTTGTTCGTGAAGTTCTTATATCTTTCAAACCAAAGGAGTAAAAAATTAGAAGATTTTAGTCTCCAAAAGTCAAACACAATAAAATTTCAGATGCAGTAGAAAACTACAAAAGTTTTTTTCTCCTTTAAACAGAATACATAATAATAATAACGGAAAAGGGTCAAAATTGCCCCCGAACTATATGAAATAGATCATTTATACCCTTCGTTACATTTTGGGATAAAAAATGCCCCTGCTGTTATCCTAAGAGACCACAAATACCCTCAAGAGTTGACACCCCAAAATTTTGTTGACATGGAAAGCCACGTGGGACTAATCCTTCCACCTAAGCGTTGCCAACTAGGATTCACTACAAAAGAACTAGACCTTTAGCGGCAACAACAGTCGCCATAAAAGCCCAGAAAATCGTCACTAAAAGTTTTTAACATTAAATTCTAATTTTGTGTTTTTTTCTACATTGTTTCTAAAAAACCAAATATGATATCGATTAAGTAGGAGTTTGAAGACACTATATGTTTTATTTTTGTGTCATATGTAAATGTATAAAATGTACAATGATGCATTATATATATATAGTAGGAGATTTGAATCGAGAAGTAATTTTGATTATTTTTCGTAATAATATTGGATGTTTATAATATGGATATTGCAAGTTATTTATTTTAGAAAATTAGGTCGCAATCGAAAATTAATTATAATATTTTTTTGTTGAAAAAATAGGTTTTACTAGCGAATGGTTGTTGGAGCCTTAGTCGCCACTAAAAATCACTCATAACCTTTAGTGGCAATATTTTGGGATTTTGTGGCGACTTTGTTGCCACTAAAAGTCAAGTTCTTTTGTAGTGAATCTTAGTTGGCAATGCTTAGGTGGATGGATTAGTCCCATGTGGCTTGCCACGGCACTAAAAAATTGGGGTGTTAACTTTTGAGGGTATTTGTGGTCTCCTGGGATAACTGCGGGAGTATTTTTGATCCCAAAATTTAATGAAGGGTATAAGTGGTCTATTTCGCATAGTTCAGGGGCAATTTTGACCCTTTTATGTAATAATAATAATAATAATAATAAAGATATATTATGAGATCATCACATAATGACCATCTATCTAAACATTTATGAAATAAATCTCATAACTTATAAAGGATAGGAAAAAAAATAATCAAGGGAAATAATGATAGAACCTGATTTTTACTCCCATTGAATCATATTCTATTTGTCAGCAATGATTCCATGCAAGTCACTTTTCTTGCTTATTTTTTTTCTTTTCTTTCCCTGTTTCCATTATATTCCAATTTTCCATGGAAGACATTGAATTTCAACGAGAAACTAAACTCATGTTCAATTATTGTTAGAAGACAACTTCTGTTCATTTATTTCATAGGAAAAGCAATTAAAGTGCATATCTTAACCTTTATGTACAAAATAATTTTTTTATTGAAAAGAAAATTGAAGGGGTGCAATGCTTGAATGCACTTGGAAACAAAATAAAAATAATCTTACCCATCCAAGGAAAACTTATTACAGAAAATATACTCGAACATATTAAAGTAGTACTAATTCATCCCAAATCTCTTTTATCATATGATAAAATAATTCTCTTTTTCTTTTTTTTTCCCAATAAAAAGAACACAGAAAGTAGAAATAATTTTCATACCACAGAAAATACCATCAATAATAAATTTCTTAAGCTTGTTATCTCATGTATTTAGATTAGCAAACCAGAAATAATAAGAGATGAAAAGAAAAAGAAAAGAACTATCTGAGTCCACAGAGACCACTGTGTGTCCTTGAGAAATTTAATCCCCTCAAGTACCCCAGGTTGCAGATTAATTCCTCCCAAGTTAAAACAGATTAACCATTAAAGAAGTAGCGGTACCTCAAACTTCGATAATTTCAACGAACTCGAAATGACAGCAATGAATCACACACACAAACATGATAGATTGATTTTGTTTTGTAAGAAATGTATGCAAAAGAAGGGAAGAATTCAATCCAGAAAAATGAGAGAAAGTCTCTATATTTATAGCCAACAAAGGGTAAAGGTCACAACTCTTTGGAAAGAAGACAACCTTTCAGAAAGGTCACAATCCTTCGACATAGACACAACCCTTCATTTCCTATTCACACCTTTAAAACCCAACATAAACAAATAGAGATGAAGAGGATGAATCAAAGAACATTATTCTTTAATCGTTAGTTGCTAATATCAAGGGTAATACTCATTTATTAATTTGTCAACAACATGACAAGATTCAACGGTTAATAAATGAGAAAATGTGGTTGGTGCATCATATTATTGCTACTGACGTTTTCAAAGGAGATATAAAAGAAGTTGGTGACGAAGCATTGAGGAATACCATTTTGCAACCATTCCTGGATATTGTGAAAAGATTTCTCAAAAAATGATGATCACAATATTATTATTGAGTGAACATAAACTATCATTATCTCTATCTTGAGTTATTTTTTATCATCGGCAATTTAATTTTGGACCTATTTTGTACAGTTTGTATCGCATTACAGATATATATATGATATGACCCTTCTTTCTATATATACTATTCTTGTCAGTAAAAACATAGTTATTTATAGAGCAAATATTTAAGCTTTATAAAAAGTATTTATTTTAAGTTTCGATCCAAGCCCAAGCCCCAAGTTCAAGTCCAAGTCTTCTATATTTAACATATATTAATATAAATACGCACTTACACAATTACATAAGATCGTTCATAATGTCATGGTAATACAGTGAGAAAATAAATTACCATAAAAGCTTGGAAAGATTCTACCCTAAAAGAATTTGACTGAATAGAATTCTTAACTCAAAATTTAAATATCTTACATAAACAAAGAAGAGAAAATAGTAAATTTGCAATCTATCGATACTAATCATTTAAGGAAGTACATTCTACCTAATTCAATCACGATGATGGAATATTGATTCAATAGAATCTTTATCTATTATTATATGCTGCACACGTTAATATAAATACTCGTATTTGAAATAGTTATCGATAATTGTTCCCTTCCCTCTAATGGAATTAGACTTAACACTTACGATGTGTTGTTAAATAGTGTAAGAATTGACACATTATCACTTGAATATATTACGTCAGAAATATTATTGAGTTCTTTTTACAATCATTTTCTAATCTATCTTTTCGTCAATTCTGTATGTGATCTCATAACAATGTACATCTAGAAACATCATACTAAAATTATTTAAGCTTAATCACCAAAATTCAAGGTGACGTATCTGTATATTTTTTCATGAACTATTTTTATCATAAAAGATATCAATTATACATATATATTATTTTCTTTTTTAATTTGGTATACCAATTAATAAGTTTATAATCACAATTTCACTATAAAAGCCCAGTTGTATGTGATCTCCTAACAATGTACATCTAATAACGTTATCCTAAAATATATTTAATAATAATTACCAAAATTCAAGTTGACATATCTATAATGTTTTCAAAAGTCATTCTTATCCTAAAAGATATCAGTAATTCTGAATATGGTATGTCAATTAATAAGTCCACAAACAGATTTTACTATAAAAGTTGAATGCAATTTCTTTTATAGCCACCATCAAGAAAAAATATTTTTTTGTACATAGTATATTCCATCTCAAGCATGGTTTCTACTTATTAATTCTATATTTAGAAGATTTTTTAATGTCTTACTGTATGCATGAGTGGTTTACATGATATTATTTACTATTGTAAACTAATAATTATCTTTATTTTATTTTATGTGTAGCTAAAATGAATACTTTCATCAACAATAACAAGTTCAACAAGAAGAAAGTGGTGTTCATAATGGGAGCAACAGGAATGGAAAAATATAGACCTTGCCACCCATTTTCGAGGAGAAATAATCAACTCGGACAAAATGCAAGTATATAAGGGACTTGAAATTGTTACAAACAAGATCACACACACAAAGAAACAAGGTGTACGACACTATTTATTCGGTATATATATTTATTTCCAACAATATTTATATCAAATGACTACCTAGTTAATTTAATAGTAGTCATTGTAGATTCTAGTGGAAAATAAACTTTACTATCAAAAAATTATTTATTCCAATTCTGAGAAAATTAATTCGATCACATTTTCTTAGGTGAAATTGAGCCAGATTCTGACTTCACTGTTCAAGATTTTTGTTTGCTAGCTATTGTCTACATAGACATTTTTTTGAATAATCAACGTGTTCCAATTATTGTTGGAGGGTCAAATTCGTATATTGAAACACTTGTGGTAGACCCTGTGTTCATATTCAAATATAAGTATGTACTTTCTTTATTTGGATTGATGTAGAGCAATCAGTCTTTAACCGTAGAGTTGAAATGAGGGTTGATCAAATGGTCAATGTAGGTAAATTTTTGTAATTATTTTATGTATCAACCAAGATATAATCATGCATCTAGCTAAACAAATTTCTTATATAATTTTATTAATAATATTTTTGGTTATCAAATCTATGTTACACTAAATAAAAATCTTCTTTCAATTTATGTTGCATGTAGGGCTAGCGGATGAGGTGTGATAGATTTTCATTCCAAATGCAGATTACACCAAAGGAATCCGACGGTCCATTAGTGTCCCCAAAATGGATAGATATTTAAGAGAAGAAACAAATATAGACAAAGATGATGAATCAAAGAATATGCTTCTTCAATCGTCAATTGCTAATGTCAAGCATAATACTCGTTTATTAATTTGTCACCAACTTGACAAGATTCAATGGTTAATAAATGAGAAAATATGGTTGGTGCATCATATTATTGCTATTGACGTTTTCAAAAGAGATAGAAAGGAAGCTGTTGACGAAGCATGAAGGAGTGCCGTTTTGCAACCATGCCTGGATATTGTGAAAAGATTTGACAAAAGTAATTATCACAATATTATTATTGAGCGAACATAAACTATCATTATCTCTATCTTGAGTTATTTTTTGTCTTCGACACTTTAATTTGGACCTATTTTGTACATTTTGTATCGCATTACAGATATATATATATAGATATATGATATTTCCCTTCTTACTATATATATTATTCTTGTCTGTAAAAACATTGTTATTTATAGACCAATTATTTAAGCTTTATAAAAAAAAATTATTTTAATTTCCGATCCAAGCCCAAGCCCCAAGTCCAAGTCCAAGTCTTCTATATTTAATATATATTAATATAAATACATACTTACACAATTACATGATATCATTCATAATGTCAATGTAATATAGTGAGAAAATAAATGACCATAAATGTTCAGGAAGATTTGTCACAATCCAACCCACCGGGCCGTGCGGGCACCCACTCTAATACCTAAGTAGGAGAACCCTCATACCCCAATAGTTAAAACATGCAGAAAGTTTTAGGAAAACAGAAATAAACATAAAACTACGATTTTATAAATAATACCCTTTTGAAATAAATTCTAGTTAAGACCTGTAAAGTAATTAACAACATCAAGGACCTCGTCTAAATAGGTACAAGAGCTATTAAGAGTACAACTGGACAAGATAAATAAAAAAATAGCCCCCACCATGCGGGAGGAAATATAGAAGCTGCTGGAGATTCTTCATCTTCACCTAATGAAACGTCACAAATCCTGCATCCAAACTATGTCAAAAGACATAGCAAGAGTAGTATCAGTACAAAACACACGTACTGGTAGGCATCATCGGTCAACACGACGCCCACCACATAACATAAGAAACCAACTAGTAAGATCACGGAATAAACCACTCACTTCTCCACCATTACCCTTTCCATTGAAATACATCCCATCACACTAGCATTCTAACTACTAACCCCTTTTTAATCAACCCACATAATGGATTCTTGATCATAGCTTAACCATACTAAATACGTAAGAATTTCCCCAAGTACAACCACCAGATCAACTAACCGTACACATCCTACCTTACTTCCTCGTCACATTACCAACCATAGTCACATAATACAATGATTCAAGCTCTCTTAAAATAACTCAAAATCCTTTCCCCTAAGGTGAAACAATTGAAGTTTGCTTTTAGTTACTGCTGTAACTTTTACCAAAATAAGTTATTTAGTTTGAATAAATTTAAATTTTGAATTTTAGTTAGTTTCTTTATGTTGTTGAAATATTTTAGGTTGATTAATTTTAAATTATGCAGATTATGTGTTTTATGTTGTCTATTTAAAGCCCTTAATGCTTAATAACATTATTGAAAGGTATTGAAATCCATTGAAAGACATTTTCAATCATTTTGTGCTGCCCCAATTTTTAAAAACCACCAACAGAAACCCATCCCGCTATTTACTTCACATACACTATCTCTACTCTCACCATTACTGTAATGACCCCAAAAATGAAGTAGGAAGATCTAGAGCCTCATATGTGTTTTAGAAGTTGGTAACTTGTTAAAATTATGAATTTTGGCTTTTAAAGTTTAGTTAGAAGTGTTTTTAGGTCAAACGTCAAGAAACGACCATGACGTTCGAAAACTAGTCTTTTGGTGCTAGTGTGTTCTAATGTATTGTTGTTGTAATTGTTGTGTGGTTGAGGTCTAAAACTGGTAAAAGTGACCCTAGAACCTAGATGGACATGTGAAGGGGTTAAACGTCTGGGTACGACTACCCAAGGACCAACCTAAGGGTCCTTGAGGAGGACTCTATGTTAAAACCCCCAATCTGCCAAAAGTGGTGATCTACGGCCATGCCTTACGGCCAGTAGGTCCACTTACAACCCATAAGTCTACCTCCGTAAGTCAAGACATAGCCTAGGGAGCCTTAGCTTCCATGGGCAAGTCTCTATCACAAATGACCTGCAAACAGGATGGCCCGTCACACCACCTATGGTCCGTAGGTGTGGTGTCGTAGGTCGCACCTACAAGCTGTCAAGTGACACGGACAAGCCAAGGGTGGTTTTGTAAATTCCACTCTTGGCCAATTTAATACTTGGACGGTTATTTTATGTATTTTAAGTATATTAAAACTATAATTTCCTCCACTTTGAATTCATTCTTCAAAATCAAAATCCCTCTTTCAAAAAGGTTCTCTCTAGAACATCATTGAAGCTCAAGGTCAAATAGGAGCTAGGGTTCAAATGTGTTTCAAAGAACATAACCTCTATTTTATATTCTAGGCATGGGTTCATTGGTAAAATGTTTTCAAAGTCATTACATTGATGAATTGAAGTTCTATTTATGATTTTAAGATGATTTTCTATTGAATTCCTTCAAGAACACATATTTTCACTAAACTCCTAAATTTGACTTATGAAGTGGGTTTTGTGATTATGATTCAATGTTGATGAAATTGTGCTTAGATTTAATTGATTTATTGGTTTCTATTGTTGTCTATACTTATATATGGTGAATTGTTGAAGAATTGAGTAATGTTGATTATGGCTTTGTAGAATGGTAAGTTGACCTAACTTCATGTTATAGTAGAATTGTTCTTGTATGAATTGATCCACTTGAAAGGCAGAGGTGGTTATATATTTAGTGTGATGTGATTATGGCCATGAAGGCATTATATGGTGAATTGAAGTGTTATCATGTTATTATATAGATGGTTGTATAATGTGAAGGTGTTTATGTGATCTCAATGATGATCTTGAGTGTAGTATTATTGTATTGTGATGGAAAGTATGTTCTCTCTTCATGATCATGTATGAGGTTGATCTAATGTGAAAGGTCCTCCTAGTATTGTAATGTAATCTTGCACATTGATTTGGTAGGCCTAGGGCATCCTCCTTCTTGTGTATTTGCACGTGATGTGATGAATGTATCTTAGGACTTGTAGACCAAATGTGGTATTCCCTCCATGATGTGTGATTGATGTCTTGAATTGGTAGACCTAGTATAGGTTCCCTTTCATGAATGAATGAGTAATGACCTTGAATCGGTAGACCCAATGTAGAAGGCACCCTTCTTGGAAAGTCATGAGCTATCCTTAATGTACCTTGAATCGGAAGACCTAGTGAAAGGACCCTTTCTTGTGTAATGAACTTTGGGTCGGTAGACCTAGTATTGGTAGCCCTCTGAAGTACAATGAATGTGAATGAAATACTCTATGGGAATGGAGGCTAAGCACCGAGTGGATAGGGTTAGATGGAAACTCTCCCAATGATAGGCTAGAGTTCTAATGAATATCTTCCTACCACCAGAACTATGTGCCCACATAGGAGATATATTAGCTAGTGGTCTACACCAACGCTATAATATCATCTAGTTCTACCATAGGCAAGTAGAACACCTCTTTTCGGTGTGGGGGTAGAACCCCGGATTCCATGTCTAGCTCTCATGGTCTATGTCGGTTAATGCCTATTCCCATCATGTGGGATGTGCACTCTGGTTATTGGATAGGCTCTACAATGTGTAGGTAGTAGTATGGGATGCTATCTACACATGGCATGAGTAGGCTTTGAAGATACTAAAGTTAGTTCCCTAAGCTTTAATGGCTAATGAGTGAAAGTCCTCTAAAGGAATGAATGTGTCCTAAATGCCTTAATGAAAATGTTGACTTATTGTCTAAATGAAATGATGAATGAGTAGCTTATATTGATGAAATGATTACTTATCCTGTTGTGTATAAATGGAAAGGTTCTTGTCTATTGTAGCCTTGAGGAATACCTAGGTGTGGTATGAAGAGGTTGTATGGGCGGCCACTTCATGTCTTACTTAGGTGTGTCTTAGGGTAACTTTAGATGGAGGTCCTAAGAGGTTGGGTGGCTTATTGATGTATGTACTTATGGGTTATCTGTGGTTCTTGCCTAAATGTGAAGTATGAGACTTTATATATTGAATGCGATGATTATTATGCCTTAATATCATGTTATGAAGATTTTATCAAAAATGGCATACAAGTATGATTTGAACTCAAATGTCCTTTTTAGCATGTTTTTGCATAGTCATCATACTTAGTGCTTAATTGTGCTAACCCCATTCTTTATTTTCTACAAAGTGTAGGTTACGGCAAGTGATATCAATTCTCTAGTGAAACTTGGGATTAGAAGTTCTCACAAGACCTATCTTGGTATGTCCTCATATGTTCGGGGACAAGGATTCTAGGTTTCTAGTTTTGTATTGAGACCCTTGTAATAGACTTTAGCATTTTCCATAGTATAAAGGGTTGTGACTCTATCTTTTAAGTTTTTCCAAGGATGCCCATGTGAGACTTAGTCTTCCGTTGTGTCTTTGAAAGATGTTTAACGAGATTTTAAATAGTTGGTTTTAAATAAAGTTTTAATTCTGTACTATTTTCTATTGTCTATGTAATGAATGAGCTAATAGGCTTGTATTAGACCTCTTCGAGGTCGAGTACGCCGTGTTAAGACTAGGGGTGCTCTTGGGTCGTGACAATTACAACCTCCGAACAACCAACTATAAATCGTCATAGCACGGGTCCACTAAGTACAACATAAACAAACCAATACAATACTTTACTCACAAACGTATATCAAGCATATACAATATTTGTCAACAAGTACATGAACAATGAATAACTCACTTTTATATCACATCATTGGTCCTCTCACGGAACTCAAACAGTTAGCATGTCAGAGCGTGGAAAAATGACCCCAAGTTAGTGTGCCAGAACGTGGCAGCCGATCCCATGTTTATGCCGGAACGTGGCAATCCTATCTCATATTATGCCGAAATGTGGCAATCTGATCCAAGTAAGTTATGCTGAAATGTGGCAATCCGGTCCCATTCACACACCACAATCACAAGCACAAGTACATCATCAAGATCATACATTTAAGTCATGAATTCATGGCAATGATATTCATCAATCTCATTTACAACAAGTGTGAGTAACATTGCGACACTCATACATATACAAGTATCATAATGAAGCAAGAACAAACATACATCACACCAACATAGAATCACGACCATCACCTACGAATTACTCATCAGTCTCCATAACACGTATAATCATTGACAATACTCAGCCCTAGTTCATCATTAGGATTTTTTATTAGGGTTTAATCACAATTCATCATAATTCCTCAATTTCATCACTTCAATTATCGGAGGTAGCATACAATTATAAATCTAGCTCCACTCTTGATTTCGTGTCCTCATTATTCACCCAATTCTATCCATGATAATAATATTAGGTTTTTCTAACAACTCACCAATTCCTCCTCACAAGGCATAAATCCACATACTTTGAACTCTAAGGATTATTCATGTAATTTACCCAGTTCACGAAGGTCTACACACAACCATACCGTTGATTTACATATATCACATAGTAAGCACAGATTTAAAACTACTCAACTGTAGAAACCTAGCCTACCTGGGCACCAAGCAGTTGCACAGAATTTTTGACTTTGATTCGAGTTTTTTCGGGTTCGTGACGGTGAATTTAGCCAAGAATATGCAATATTTCACCATCCCCATGATAGACATCTCCTTCTCATTCCTTCCCAAGCATAGACCAACTTTTCTGAAGTGTCTAGGGTGTTTCACGACTTATTTAGGTATTTTAGGAAGATGGAGAAAATAGAATTTCTCATAATTTACATTCTGCCTAGCTTAACCCGATCTGGCGCGAACTTACCCCGCCTTGGCTGCAGTTTCCCAGCGGCACCTGGCCCGCCCTGGCGGTACAGTGGCCTAGATTTTTTTTGAATTCTTGTTTTTCCCAAATAACGAAGGTTCAGGTCGTTATAATAGATACCAATTTACCCCTCGTTCATCCCCAAACAACTAGTCTATGGACTTCACACGCTCTAGTTTCGGGACACCCCCAACAACCGAATTGATCAAACATAGACACTACGATGAATCGTGACTTTTCAGTGAATTAACACATGAAAATGTACTATACCCCAAGACTAGGAGAAACTCTGAAGGAACACACGAAGATCGAAAACATTCAACCCTACACAGCGTAGCACACTAGGGCAGCAACCCTCCCATTGTGGCAGGGCCGTTGTGGCGAGAGATCCCCCTCTAGAGTGGGAGATCGGGAACATTATAGGGGTAATGAGGAATGGTTTCCTCATTTCCTTCCTTTTTAACTGAAAACCTCCCAAAAAATTCTCTCAACCCAAATTCTCCGAACGTCAATCCAAGGTAAACTTCTCATTTCCCACTCTCATTACTTCATTACCTGATTAAACTACCATTGAATGCTGTTATTTTATTGCTTAGGAATGGTTTTTGGGGTAATTATTTGAAATTGAACTAGGTTGCTAGATTGCTATAATATACAAAGCATGGTTACTTCCCTTACGTCCCCAACGTTTACACAATATCCTGGGCATAAGGATTTCATAAAAACATAGGTAAATTGGTACAAAACGGGTGGGGGAAGTTGAAAAGTCCTTTTTTTTAAACTCAAAATTGAGGGGTATTGAGGAGTTATTCCACCAATATAATTTCATAATAGGGTTCTAGGGTAATTAATATACTCTGATCTGCTGAAATTCTATTGAAATGAGGGTTTTAGGGCAAAAAGACACCATTGTCGCGCCTGGTGTTAATCCTAGTTGAAGGCAGTTCTGGCTGCCTTTATTCCGTTGTAGCGGCCTGCATCATCCCACTCTGGCGGGATTTTGGCTGCTGGGGCGGGATGTGCTAGACTAGTGGCCTTCCCCTTAATGCCCAACTCTTCTATCTTTTTATTTTACCAGCACCGACTATATCATTGGGTCCTCACTTATGTTCAACTTACTACAGGCTATCTAAATGGAAGGTCAGAATGGCAAATAGTTACCCTTCATCTGGTTCCCTGATGCCGCGAGTCCGGAAAGGCATCATGATTATCGCAACATAGGGTTCTGTTGCGAGAGGGGTTTTGTGCTGAACAAGCTAGATGAGAAGGCACCTGCCTTTTATGCTCGATTAGTAGAGTTTTGGTGGATTCCGTTGACTGAGGCTCCCTCAGATAAACGTTCCACTTGGGTGAGGGAGTTTTATGCCATCCTCCCTACCGTCCGCTGGGATGACGCTTACCTCGTCATTCGTGTCTGGGGAGTCGACATCCCCTTGAATGCTACTGTTATTAATGAGGTACTAGAGGTGTCGGAGGTCCCGAACTATGCTTTCGAGGACCAACTAAGGGAGATGGAGCTGGAGTGGCTGAGAGACACTCTGGTGGAGCCCACGCGCCGAGATCAGGTATATTAGGCTACTGCGGAGTTACTAGCACATACTACTCACCTGATGCTAAGAGGTGGCTACATTTGGTGACTAGGAGGATCCGCCTATCGGGCAATCGTATAGACGTGACTTTTTCCTGGGCATTGGTGGTGGCATGCGCCATACTGGGCATACCGCTGAATGTTGGCCTGCATCATCTTATGATGCAGATGCAGGTAACCAAGATCAGCATCCAGCACCTCGTTGATCAGGTTGAGTAGTCAGAGTCAGTTGGTGAGCCTCCTTGTATTCCGGAGGACTCTTTTATCATTTGCTTTCTAGTTTTCAGTTGTTAGGATGATCGAGGGTCCTGTACCGATATCCCCTTTGTTTTAGAGGCTTCATAGACAGTTAGTAGTTCAGTTGTCTTTACATTATCATTTCATATGTTAAGACTTGAGTTGTCATTTTGGCCAAGTTGAATGTTTGACTTTTTATGTATTCTTAGAATTTTATTATTCAAGTGAGTATAGTGCTATTGATCATTATGAATATGCATATAGTGTTCTGCTGAGTAAGTAAGCCAGACTAAGGGTTCGCTTGGGGCCAACAATGGTTCTCGAGTGCCAGCCACGTTCGAGGTGTAGGCTCAGAGGGTGACATACTTGGTATCAGAGCACAAAGTTCAAGAGTCCTAGGGAGTCTATGAAGTCGCCTCTGTCCAGTCCTAGTTATCGTTGTGAGGCTACAATATTTAGGAATTCCTTCACTTCTTTCATACTCACTTCGTGCGATAGAGTGTATCTCTATAAAAGTGTCTTTCTAACTCGTTCTTACGCGTAACCGATTTTGAGCTGGCCTATTGTCGAGAGTGTCTTCATAAGGCGTTTCTTTCTTCGTGAGCTAAGAGAAGCAAAGAGATGGTTGCCGACATGAGGAGCAGGATGAGTTTATTCATTGTTGGGTTGCCTCATCTGTCAGATAAGGAAAGGCAATTATGCTTATAGGTTACATAGGCATAGCAAGGTTGATGATCCATGTTCAACAAGTTGAGAAGAACCTACTGAAGGATAGAAAAAAGTTTAAGAATAAGAGGGCTAAGACATCAGGTAATGAATCCGAGCAGCAAAAGAGTTATGCGAACCGGTCTTCTTTTCAACATAAGTAGAAGGGACCTGATCTATTATTTATTAGTGTATCTACACCAAGGAGCAAATGTGAGTACAATAGTCAGAATTCATAGCAATTCAGAGCTAGACCTGCGCATTCGCAAGGTAGTAAGGCACAAAGGGGTACTAACACTCCTGCATGTGCTTGGTGTGGTAGGAGCCATTCAAGGGTGTGTCATGATGGCTCCACTAGTTGCTACAAGTGTGGCTAGAATGGTCATTTTATGAGAGAGTGTCCTAAGAGTAGACAGAGTAATGGTAATGGGGGACAGGCGGAGAAGAAAATAGTCTTTATGCTATCGCTAGTCGCCGAGATTAAGAGGATTCGCCAGATGTTATCAGTTGTATGACCCAAGTCTTAAATTTTGATGTTCTTCCTGAGCAACTTCCTGAGCCTTCAGTGTTTCTACACCTGATGGTGAGTCTATTCCATCAAAAAGAGTCTATCGTGATTGTTTTGTTTCTGTCAATCACAAGAGTACCATGGCTGATTTAGTGGAGTTAGACATGGTAGATTTTGATGTCATTCTAGGTATGGACTGACTTCATGCTTGTTATGCATCAATAGATTGTAGAAATCCAGTGGTCAAGTTCCAGGGATAGAGTTGAAGAGTAGTTCAACAGTGCCTAAGGGTCATTTTATTTCATACCTTAAGGCAAGAAAGTTAGTTTCTAAGGGGTGTGTGTATCGCTTAGTCCGAGTTAATGACTCTAGTGTTGATATACCTCATTTTCAGTCAGTTCCAATAGTAAAAGAGTTTCATGAAGTCTTCTCAGATGATCTACCCAGAGTCCTTTCTGAGAGAGGGATAGACTTTGGTATAAATGTTCTTCCAGATACTTGTCCTATATCTATTCTGCCATATAGAATGGCACGAGCATAGTTGAAAGAGCTTAAAGAATAGTTGAAAGATCTCCTACATAAAGGTTTCAATCGACCAAGTGTCTCACCTTTGGGCGCTCCGATCTTATTTGTGAGAAATAGAGATGGTTCCCTTAAGATGTGTATAGATTACCACCAATTGAACAAGGTTACCATCAATAATAAGTATTCTCTTCCGAGAATTGATGATCTTCTCGATCAACTTCAGAGTGCTTCTTGTTTTTCGAAAATAGACCTCAGATCTGGCTACCATCAGTTGAAAGTAAGGGAATGTGATATTCCCAAGACATCATTCAGGACTCGTTATGGTAACTATGAGTTTCTGGTCATGTCGTTCAGTTTGACCAATGCACCTACAGCGTTCATGGACCTTATGAATATAGTTTTCAAACCTTATTTAGATATGTTTGTTATCGTCTTCATTGATGACATACTAATCTATTCAAGAAATGAAGAAGATCATGCTAGCCATCTCAGAATAGTTCTCCAGACTTTCAGAGATAAAGAGTTATATGCCAAGTTCTCTAAGTTTGAGTTTTGACTTGAGTCTATGGCATTCTTAGGCTACATTGTGTCTGCAGAGGAAATTAGAGTTCATACTTAGATTATAGAAGTAGTGCTAAATTAGCGTAGACCCACATCTCCAACTGATATTAGGAGTTTCTTGGGTTTGGCTGGCTATTATAGAAGGTTCGTAGAGGGGTTCTAATCTATTTCATCCCCTGTGAACTAGTTGACTCATAAGATAGTGAAGTTTCAATGGTCTAAAGCTTGTGAGAAAAGCTTTCAGGGATTGGAAAAGAGGTTAACTACTGCCCCAGTGTTGACCTTATCAGAAGGTATGCAAGGCTTTGTTGTATATTGTGATGTGTCTGGAGTTGTTCTGGGTTGTGTACTAATGCAGAATGGCAAAGTTATAGCTTATGCCTCCAGACAGTTGAAGGTTCATGAGAAGAATTACCCAACCCATGATCTAGAATGGGCTGCCGTAGTATTTTCTTTTAAAATATGGCGCCATTATCTTTATGGTGTTCATGTTTATGTGTTCACCGATCACATGAGTTTTCAGTATGTGTTTAGTCAGAAAGAGCTTAATCTCAGACAAAGGAGGTGGTTAGAATTACTGAAGGATTATGAAATGAATATTCTTTGTCACCCAAGTAAGGCTAATGTTGTTGATGATGCTTTAAGCAGGTTGTCTATGGGTAGTAACGCCTATGTTGAGGAAGAAAAGAAAGAGTTAGCGAAAGATGTGCATAGACTTGCACACTTAGGAGTCCGACTAATGGATTCCAGAGAAGGAGGAGTATTGATGATGAATGGGGCTGAATCATCATTAGTGTCAGAAGTAAAAGAGAAGCAAGACCAAGATCCTATTTTGCTTGAATTAAAAGGCAAGTGTTCCTAAGAAAAAGGTGATGAATTTTGAAATGGGGAGATGGTGTTTTGAGGTATCAAGGTAGATTGTATGATTTATTTCAAGGGCAATTGGGATGATCACCTACCTCTCATTGAGTTGCTTACAACAATAGTTACCATGCTAGCATTCAAATGGCTCGTTATGAGGCTCTTTATGGGAGAAGATGCAGATCTCCTATTAGATGATTTGAAGTTGGTGAAGCAATGTTGATAGGACCACACTTAGTTCATTAAACTATGGATAAAGTGAAAGTTATTCAAGAGAGATTGAGAACAACGCAGATTCGTCAGAAATCCTACACTGATGGTAGGAGGAGGGAGTTAGAGTTTGAAGTAGATGATTGAGTTTACTTGAAATTTTTACCCATGGTCGGTGTTATGAGATTCGGTAAAAAGGGAAAACTTAGCCCCCGGTATATTAGTCCTGACTTGATATCAAAAAGGGTTGGAAAGGTAGCTTATGAGTTATAACTACCACAAGAGTTAGCAGCAGTCCATCCAGTGTCCCATATCTCCATGTTCGAAAAGTGTATGGGCGATCCTTTATTGATCATACCAGCTGAAGATATTGGGATTAAGGATAACTTGTGTTATTAGGAGATCCAGTTGAGATTCTAGATCTCCAAGTTCGCAACTAGAGACCAAAAGAGGTAGCATCAGTCAAAGTTGTTTGGAAGAATCAGTTTGTTGAGGAATCTACTTGGGAAGCTGAGGAGGACATGAACAAAATATATCCACATCTCTTCGAAATCCGGAGAAGTTCCAAATTAAGGTACTAATCCTTTTCTTGGCTTTTATTGATGAGTCAATGATTTGGACTCATTTAGGGCTATATTTTGATGAAATTAGTGTCCTCAAATGCATCTTTTATCTTGATATCTGATGAAAACCTTTAAGTTTCAGGTATTTGAAAGTTAAGGGAAGCATAGACACTATTGAGAAAAAAGAGCAAAAGAAGCTAAAAAATGAAGAAATGAAGATCTGCAAATCGCCGAACCCATTCGGCGAATATCCAATAGATCGCATATTCACCTTTTGTTCCAGTGTGCTGAGCCCTGAAGGAAAGGAGCAAATCGACGGTGAAAAGAAGCAGTAGGCGTATCACCGAGCGACTCCGCGAAGCATTGCTCCATCGCCGAATTATCCAGGACACAAAGATGATGAAGGCAACTGATGAAAGGCGACAAAGTAGACCAAAGGGTAGATAGCCGAATGCATCGGCGATTCCCAGTAACGTCGCCAAAAGATCTTTCAGAGCACATGTTCTAAAAACTATAAATACTAGCTCTGTTTTTATTCTTAGCAATGAATTTTACCTTTTTTTATCTATTTTTTAGATTATTAAGTCTGAGACAGAGTTTTGGAGATATTCTCTCTATGTTTTGGAGAGGGTTCTGAAGAACTTAGAGCTTTCAAAGGGTTTTAAATTCAAGGAATTTGACTTGGGTCTTTTGGATTCTTCACCTTTGGCTTGTTTTAAGACTTAATCTTGCATACCCATTGATGGAAACTGATATATACGTCTTTATCTGTTTTACATGCGTAGCTAAAACCCCAATTCTTGGGGTGTAATTTTGTTTATATGGGTTAGATTAGTTCTTGGGTCTTGATTGCTGATAGTCTATTCGTAGTTTAAATGTGATTTCGTTTAGTGGTTGTGGATGAATTTAATGAATTTGTAGATGCAAATACAAGTTTATTTATGTGTTTTCGGCTTGCTCGAGAGAGAGGTCGTAAAACTAAGACCACTAAATTGATGGTCAGTGTGAGTGGGTCGACATGAAGTTCAGCTCGAGAAAGTGAACCCTAGTCCCATGTCCACACACTTAACGAGAGAGAGTGAGTGGGTTAAGGCATAGGCTGTTCTTCATGCGGCAAGTGGGTGTCCGAGAGGAATGCATTTAAAACGTGGTAAGTTTCGAGAGAGAGAGAGCTTATCCCCCTTAAAGTCTAGCCTAGTCACAAATACTAAATGAATTTACTATCAAAAACATGTACCCAATGATTTAGTCTATCCCGTATTCCTATCACATCCCAAGAATCCCGTCTCCATACTTGAATTTTTCCTTATTTTCACTGTTTTTATTTGTTTCAAGCTTACAAACCCCCATTTGATACTTGGCACTTGCGCCACCCTTTTTAATTTTTTATGTTTTCATTCGCCAAAGTCTTTAGCTACGATTAGCTTTAGCACTTTCGCCCTTAACCACTAATTCTCACTCCCACTTCCTTGGGACTCGACCCCAACCCCTTGGTTGGGTTACTAAACTATTGTACGATCATAGACACTTGCATCGGAAGTTGTGTCTTGATTATGCAAACATCAAAATGGCGCCGCTGCCGGGTAGTGTTGTTACGTTAATGTTTTTGGTTTAAGATGAATTTTTCTTTTGGTAGTCGTAGTTTACTAACTTTATTTTTAGTTTTGTTTTCATTTGAATTTGTTGATGTCTAAGCATGGCTGGGGGAAATGGTGACAACTCGGCTGAGACGAGCCAAGATGTCGAGAGGGACTTTGAGTTAACTGCACTGGTAACTCAGCTGAACGAGTTGTCCACCAAAATAACAGAGGTGGAAAACCAGTGAAATTGCCCAGGGAGGTAAATGCCCCCTCATAAGCGAGAAAGATCTAGGAGCAATGAAAATAAACGTATCAATGATACGTTATTGATCATTCTCCAAAAGCTTCATGAGCAAGATAGAATGCTAGAGGAAATTAAGGAAAGCGTGGAGGTGCTGAATCAGATGAGTGGCTCTCACTCAAGATCAATCAAGTTGATCGAAGACCTCTTGGACCACGCATTGCCTTATCTCTACCATAGCAGTAAAGGAGGGTTGTCAAGTAGCTTTAGGTCTAACCCCAGTAATGAAGCTTGATTGATAGCTCGTGTCGTGCCACAACGTTAAATAAGGCACTTCTTAGGAGGCAACCCATGGTTTTAAATGCTTTATTTTGCTTTTATAAATAATGGTGTGTTAGTGGTGTAGATATGAGTGAGGAAAGTGGTGAAAAAATACAGATTAGAGAGAAAATGGTCAATGGGCGAATTGCCGAAGAGGTTAGAGAGCCTGACTTGACCCGTCGCTTGGATCAATTCAAGGTTAAGTCAAAGCCTATTAAACTTGGCGGACTTACGAAGCAGTTTGGAGTGTCGCCGACCAGGTCAGCGATCTCGATGCAGATCACCGTCTTGACCCCAAGAAACTGAAAGAACTTTAGCAATTGGCGGGGCAAGTGAACACTCGGTGAATCGCCGAGTGAATCAGCGAGTGCGACTAACATCATCGAACAGGCGCGAACTGGATAGTTTATAATGGCCAAGAGACTTAATATTTGAAATTCTTCACTTTCCCTCACTCTTAAATCTCCTAAACTCACACTAAGGTAGTATTTTCTTTAGTTTAGCATTTTTCTAGCATTTTAGTTTGTTGATTTGTGCTCATAGTTGGAATAGTTTGCCGCCTAGTTTTTCAATTGAAATTTAACCGGCATCTAAGGTTGCTTTCTGAACCCCGAATTTATTGTTGAAAATTTTGAACTCTTTTGCAATAATAGTATCGTATTGATGTGTGCTGGACCTCTCTGATAAGATTAGAATGATGAAATGCCTATTTAAACTTGAAAATCTTGCTTGTAATGTTTGATTGTCAAAAGCCCGTAGCTTTTGTACTTTTTAATGAGTTAGATTGTGATTGCGTGTTGGTTAATTGATTGGGTGAAGTCTGAGTAAGCCGCATTTGTGCTAAATGTTAAAAATTTGCGCAATGATAGAGCGGGTGACACTACTCTTTAGAACAAATATCGTCAAATGGCCAAATTCGGCAAATCTGGGAGAAGTCTGAGTATTCTGGGGTGATGGGTAGTATGGTTCTTGTGTGAATTTCATTAGTGCGTGCTTTGATTTCAATTTCAGGGGTTGCGGAGTTGAATACAAGAAGATGGGTTGAAAATGCGCACGTTGGGTCATTCGGCAAGCTGAGTCAAGCTCGCCGAATCACTCGGCGGTTCGCCTATTTTATTCATCTCGCGTTTAATTTCATGTCAACTTTGTCGTTTGAGTCTGTAACTTTCGGCGAGACGCCTGAGTTCGCCAAAGGCACTCGGTGACTCATCGAAAGTACTCTTTATCTCTCTTTATTTTCACCCCTAAGACCCTGTATGCACTGTAACTTTCAGCGGACGAACCCTTGCTCGCTGAAAGTAGTTGGCGATTCGCTGAAAGGACTCTCCTATCGCCGATTTGCCTTAATTGTTAAGCCAATCCCTTCGGCGAGCTCGACTTAGCTCACTAAAGAGGTTCGGTGACTCGCCGACTGGATCGATGAATCGGCGAGTCTTTCTGCAATAAGTTTTATGTTCTTGCATTTGAGTTTCTTTTCGATCTTTTACAGATATGGTATGCACCAATCTAACCGAGCCACCTCAGAAAAAGGTAAAGGGCATTACGATAAATGAAAGAGGATCACGTTCTTTACAGAAAAGAAAGCAAGATCTCCCACCAGTAGATAAAGACAAACTAAAAAAGCATATTGTTAAGAAAGGGGCAACTACTGAGCTACATTTTTCTGAACTGTAAGATGAGGAGCTCTTGATTCATCGCAGTAGAATACACTAGGCTAGATCTAAGCCTATTCCCACCGGAGCCTCCTCAGCTGTTATCCCACCTACTACTGAATCAGTGCCAGCTTAGGCACCTCTTGTCACCTCTGTACTCCCTATAGTTCCTCCACCGAGGCTGTTAAACAGATTGAAAGGTAATGGTTTACGGACCATCATAGAGGAGAAATTACTATCCTTGGAGGGCCTAGAAGGCAAGCATCCTGATGTGCTTGACATGCTCCGATAACATAGGTTTGAACAGTTCACAAGGCCCCGAAGCCCTTATATTCCGTCTTGGCTTAGGGAATTCTACATAGTTTATGGGGAGTTAGTGCCTAAAAACAAGAAGAAGGCAAATGAGTTTCGACCAGTGAAATCGGTCATGGTCAGAGGCAAGGAGGTGGAGTGCCACAATGAGCATATTAATAATGCATTAGGTAGACCGCTGCACTCTGCACTCCCTTACGAGGGGTTGCCGATTGTTCAGTCCCTAGATGATTTGATGGGTTGGTTGGCTTCGATAATTTCTAACACCACCCAGAGATGGATGGATGCAGGAGATCCCATTGAGAAGAGGGACATGAACATCGCCTCCCGGTTCTGGTTTTGCTTCATCAGCAGCACTATCATGCCATCCCAGAACGAGTCAATTCTATGCCATCGTAAGGAAGCTTGCCTCGGTTCTATCATGTCCGGGAGGCGAATCAACCTAGAACTGTTGACTTCGCAGGAGATGGCCATCAGAGCCAAACAGAGAGTTACCTCTCTGCCATTCCCAGTTTTGATCACTGAGTTATGCAGGCATACCGGAGTACCCCGGGATCCTGTGAATGATATAGAGGTCATCCATTCATCCTCCACGGACATTCGGCATATTAAGGCCTAGTTCACATGAGAAGAGGTTGACAGGAGGAGAGCAGCTCCAGCAGATACTTCTCCAGAGTTCAATGTTGACTCATTAACAGCAGAGGCACCTTCGCCTACTCTAGCCTCTGAGCCCTTAGGTATACCCTCTCCTTCTTCCTCTTCCTCACAGGTTCCAGGTGCTTCCTCATCCTCCCAGCCTGCCAGGACTACTCAGGCCATGATCCTGAAGATGGGGAAGTTGGCCTATTCAGCTGATATGAGAGCTACCCGATTAGAGAGATCCATCCCGGTGATGATTGACAGTGACATACTAGCAATACTTACCCTCCTTCAGAATTTTGTTGATGTCTTGACAGTGAGAGTCATTGCATGTGACAGCAGATAGTGGGAGGCCTCCGAGGTGAATGCTTTTAAAGCCGAGATTGCGAGTTTAGGAAGGACGTAGACTATCTTAAGTCTACTGACTTCACTTCACTACTAGATACTGCTGAGGACGGGGATGCTCCAGAGACCTCTAGGATTCCTTTGGCTACCACCGGAGATGTGTATGGGGATGACACAACACATGCAGAGTCGGATGCAGAGACTGACAAGGAGTTGATATCAGTACATTTTAAGGAGAGCAGAGATGATGGCATATTCAAAGACTTGCCAGATCATATAGAGACGGTTGTGCAGCCGGTGATCCAAACATTGCCGACTGAGACATCCACAGCACCTCCTAGTGGATCTGGCATTACTATTCCATATGAGGCTACTCCAAGCACTGATGCCCAACTACAAACTGCTACACCAGCCACTGAGACCCCGATAGAGAGAGAGAGACTGCATAGACATGACCTTTCTTTACCTCCCTCTATGTCTTATTATATTTTTAATTATGAATACTTTTATTTGCATTTGAGGACAAATACTTTTTAATTGTGGTGGGGTGAGGCCCACACCTTTTGTGCTGATAGTTGTGTTTTGTGTATATGTTTGGGTTGTTCTGCTTTAAAATTGTGTTTTATCTGTTTCTGTGGATGATTGAGCTTATGGCTCCTTTTATTTATTTTATTGCAAAATGATTTCAACCCGTCTGAAAAAAATTTCCACCTCTTGTGTGATGAATGTGACTGTTCTTTTGAAAAATTTAAGTGTCGGTCCAGATCAATACCGATGACTTGAAATAGTGCAATAAATCGAATGAACATGGATGAGCGGCTATGATGAGGCCAAATGAAGTTGCATAAAAAATATGTGAACTCTTTGCATCTCGTTTTGACTAGCCAAGTATCGAATCGAGTCTCTTGTAATGACCATTGCACGCTAGCGAAAGTGTGGCATCTTGTTCGACTATAGTGTTGATGCCTAGTGTGATGAGCTTACTTTAAAACATGTGTGATAGATCCTAGAATTTGCCCCGTTGGTCCGATCGACTAAGTAAAACTTTCTCTTGACATGATATTAGGCAACTTTGAAGAGTGTGAGCCAATTTTACATATACTGCTTTTGTGGCCTACCTTGTGACTTTGTGAACCTCTCTTGAACACCCCTTGAACCCTAACCCGCTTTGGAAGAAACTTGATGAAAACTAGACCTTTCTTAAACCATTACCTTTAATCCTCTTGATTTGTGGTTTAATAAATAGCCAAATTAGGCCAAAAGCCTAAGTTGGGGGTGTGGTGAGAACAAAAGGGAAAATCAAGAAGTGCAAGGGAAGTCTCCGTTAACCCATGGTGTTGAGAAAAATGGAACCCCTCCATATAAAAAAGAAAAGAGAAAGAGAAAAAGAAAAGAAAAGAAAGAAAAAGTAAGTTGCAGAATAAAGTGCAAAAGAAAGGGGGTTTCCAACACACTATGGGAAAATGAATAATAGGATGACTTATAAGCACTAAACAAAATGATGAAAGAAAAGGGAAGGAAGTGTTGTGAACACCACAATTCATGAGGATGATAGCCACTAAGACTAAATGACCATACCTCTGCACTCAGCCTCATTACAAGCCTTGAAAATACCTTTTTGATCTTGAGAAAGCTAAAACAAATGTTAATGGGAAAATACGGGCAAACCTATGGGTGAAAGCATGTATTGTTTTCATCTTTATGAGTGTGAGCGTTGCATCTGATTCCTGTACCTTAGATGATTAAGTCATTATGAGCGATTATGGAATAATTCTTTCTGTAAGGGCATTCAAAAACTTTAGTTGAGCTTGAACTTGCATTTGAGTCAAGTATTGTGAGCATGAGATTCTTTGATATTGGTGAGTCACTACTTGAATCTTTGAGTGCACAATTGATCTTTGCATAGGTAAATTGAGTCTTGTTGTGTACATTCATGATCAAGTCTTGTGTAGCACTGTTCAAGACACCCTTTTTGAACGACTGAACCTGAGTTTACTTCAGGACAACCAAAAGTTTAAGTTGGAGGTGTTGATGAGTCCACGATTTGGACTCATTTAGGGCTATATTTTGATGAAATTAGTGTCCTCAAATGCAGGTTTTATCTCAATATCTAATGAAAACCTTTAAGTTTCAGGTATTTGAAAGTGGAGGGAAAGCATGGGCACTATCGAGCAAAAAGTAGCAAAAGAAGCTAAAAGAACGAAGAAATGAATATCTATGAATAGCCAATAGATCGCATATTCGCCTTTTGTTCCAGTGTTCTGAGCCCTGAAGGAAAGGAGCAAATCGCATCCTGAAGCTAAAAGTATGATCCTTTACTACCCATGATGGCTACATAGTTTATGGAGACGTGAGTTAACTGAACTCAAGCTCATACCCATATCGGTGCTCAATACTACTCCCAAAATATACTTAGCTCATATGTTTGTAAAAATAAAACTCTTTCTTTTGTTTGAGATGATTACTCAAAAACTTAGCTTAAAAGCTCTATTGGAAATCTCAGTATCCTTTCTTGCTCAAATGTGAAAACATTTTAAATCTTGGGAATACTTAGTTCTCGTATAATCTTTGAAGAATGAATTTTACTCTTACTCTTTACTGAAAACTAGCTCAAAAGCTCTTTGGGAATCAAGGTTTCCTTTCTTCTTTAGATGTGAAAAGATTTACTCTTTGGGAATACATAGTCCCGATATACTCTTTTGAAGAAATAAACTTCAAACATTACTCTTTACTCAACTCAAAACCCAAGTCTTAAAACAAATTTAAAACAATTGTAACTTGACTCTTAACTTCTCTTGACTTGACTCTTAACTTCTCTTGACTTGACTCATAACTTTCCTTGAATTGAATTATGGATTGAAGACTTGTGATTTGTGATAGGAAAGATCTCATGATATTTAGGAATGATTTTCGATAGCTAAACATGAAAAATGATCAAGAAATCACTGTCTGAAAGCAGGTCTGCGACGCGGAGCCACATTTAAATATTTGGTCGAGAAATAACTTTTGAGGCAGAGAGGTCTGTGACCTCACCGCGACGTGAAGGGAATAATTACAGTTTTGAGGAACAGGTCCGCATCGCCGACCTGGTACCCATTTTCTACCCGACTTGTTCCTTCTTCGTTTTCTAACCCCAATTCGCCTAAACTCTGTTCTTTTTCTCAAATTCCCTTTAGATTCAGATACCCAGTATGTATACACAAGAATCTAACTCAAACAACTCAAGGAAACAACATTTTAACCTCAAGGAACTCCGCAATCTCAACTTAACTCACGAACGAAGGCCAATTTGAAGAATACCATTCAAGATTCATCAACTTTCAACTTTCTAGAACAAAAGTCGCTGAAATAAACATGATTGGTGTGTGGGTGAATGAACCCAATTCTATTAAAGACTCACATACCGCTTTAGAGTTCAACCCTTATCGAAATCCACAAGCTAAACCTTGCAGAACGACAAACTTTTCTCTTTCTCCTCTTTTCTCCTCTTGCGTTCTTTCTCCAAAAACCCTAGCTTAAATCTCCAATTCCCTAAACTGAACCAATTCATCTTTGACCCTTAATTAATTCACCAAAAACGAATTAAAATAATAGGGTATGGAAAAGACCAAAACACCCTTTAAAAATCTGGATTGGACATTTCCTTATTTGAACAGCCCAACTTCCAAAGGGCCTATCTCATTCATGCAAACTCGGAATTGCGCAAATTCGCTGGCGTTGGAAAGATTACTCCAAGATATTTCCAACCATACCTGGAAGTACACCTAACTCATATTGAGCTAGGAATTATGTCCATTTCAAGTCGGCCAAAACCCCGACTAACATACTTCACAATTTTCTAGATTTTCATATACTTTCCAAAAATGATTCTTTCTCCAACTTTTAACTCCTTCCTAGTTATTTCAATTTGCGAGGTGTTACAATATATCCCCCTTTAGAATATTCGTCATCGAATGAGATTATTCTTACTAGTCTAAGGGTTTAATATCAATCATACATTTCAAACACCCAACAAGCAAAGCAAACACAACATGCCAATTTATAAATAAAATGCCAAGAAAAGGATTAGTACCTTGATTAGGAACTTCTCTGGATTCGAAGAGATGTGGATATCTCTTCTTCATATGCTCCTCAGCTTCTCAAGTAGCGTCGTCAACAAATTGGTTCCTCCAAAGGACTTTGACTGATGCTACTTCCTTAGTCCTCAACTTGTGAACTTGACGATCTAGAATCTGAATAAGAATCTCCTCATAAGATAAGCTATCCTTGATCCCAATATCTTCAGTTGGTATGATCAATGAAGGATCGAACATGCACTTATTTAACATGGAGACATGAAATACCGGATGAACCACTGCTATCTCTTGGGGTAGCTCCAACTCATAAGCTACATTACCTACCCTTTTGGATATTCTGCAAGGGCCAATATACCGAGGACTAAGCTTCCCCTTGTTACTAAATCTCATAACACCCTTCATGGGTGAAACTTTCAAGTATACCCAATCATCTACTTCAAACTCTAACTCCCTTCTCCTAACATAAGTGTAGGATTTCTGACGATTCTGCGTTGTTTTCAACCTCTCTTGAATCACTTTCACTTTCTCCATAGCTTGATGAACTTAATCTGGTCCTATCAACCCTGCTTCACCAACTTCAAACCATCCAATAGGAAATCTGCATCTTCTCCCATAAAGAGTTTCGTAAGGAGCCATCTAGATGCTAGAATAGTAACTATTGTTGTAAGCAAACTCAACGAGAAGTAGGTGATCATCCCAATTACCTTTGAAATCAATCACACAATCTACCTTGATACCTTAAACACTATCTCCCCCTTGTTCAAAATCCATCACTTTTTGCTTATGAACACTTGCCTTTAATTCAAGAAATAAAGGATCTTGGTCTTGCTTATCTTCTACTTCCAAAAGTAATGATGATTCAGGCGCATTCATCACCACTACTCCTCCTTCTAGGGAATCAATTAGTCGAACTCCTAGCCTTGCAAGTCTATGCACCTCTTTTTCTAACTCTTTCTTACCTTCCTCAAAATAGGCAGTACTACCCATAGATAACCTGTTCAAGGCTTCATCAACAACATTAGCCTTACCTAGGTGATAAAGAATACTCATGTCATAATCCTTGAGTAATTCTAACCACCTTATTTGTCTGAGATTAAGCTCCTTCTAACTAAACACATATTGAAGACTCTTGTGATTGGTGAACACATCCACATGAACATCATAAAGATAATGGCACCATATTTCAAAGCAAATACTACGACAGCCAACTCTATGTCATGGGTTGAGTAATTCTCATCATGAATCTTCAACTGTCTGGAGGCATAAGTTATAACCTTGTCATTCTGCATTAATATGCAACTCAAACCAACTCTAGATGCATCATAGTACACCACAAAACCTTGAGTACCCTCTCGTAAAGTTAACATTGGGGCAGTAGCCAACCACTTTTTCAATTCCCGAAAGCTTTTCTCACAAGCTTAAGACCATTGAAACTTCACTATTTTCTGAGTCAACTTGGTCAAACGGGATGAAATAGATACAAATCCCTCAACAAACCTTCTATAATATCCAGCCAACCCCAAGAAACTCCTAATATCAGTTGGAGATGTGGGTCTAGGCCAACTCCCCACTGCCTCTATCTTTTGGGTATCAACTCTACTTCCATCATCGGAAACTATGTGGCCCAAGAATGCCACAGACTCAAGCCAAAACTCACATTTATTGAGCTTAGCATATAACTCCTTATCTTTCAAAGTCTGAAGAACTATTCTGAGATGGCTAGCATGATTTTCTTCATTCCTTGAATAAATTAGTATGTCATCGATAAAGACTATAACAAACATATATAAATAAGGTTTGAAAACTCTATTCATAAGGACCATGAATGATGTAAGTGCATTGTTCAAACCGAACGACATGACCAAAAACTCATAGTGACCATAACGGGTCCTGAATGTTGTCTTGGGAATATCACATTCCTTTACTTTCAACTAATGGTAGCCATATCTAAGGTCTATGTTTGAAAAACAAGAAGCACCCTCAAGCTTATTGAAAAGATCATCAATTCTCGGAAGAGGATACTTATTCTTGCTGGTAACCTTGTTCAATTGGCGGTAATCTATACCCATTCTAAGTGTAGCAACCCTTAAAATAGATAGGTGAAACTAGAGCCTAACGTATGAATTTTTAAATTTTAAGCATAAATTGGAAGTAGTCACTTTTGGAAAAAAAGTTCAGAACCTGGAAATTTGGTTAAGTGTGGGAAATCAGTGAGTTTTTGGCCAACTTTGAGCAGTCATAACTCCTAGCTCAGGATGATCCAGGAG
>JAJOOE010008498.1:0-34452 GCA_036250405.1 Solanum raphanifolium | reverse complement strand
TGGACAAGTTGTGTATTATGCTTGAGCTTGACTCATCTATGGTATTTATGTATCATTTCTTCTTTTTTTTCTCTTGCTCCCTTAGTCCCGATTTCCCCTTTGATTATGCTTATTGCTTATGGTCATTTTAATTGCTTCCGCGACCAAGGATGTGTAATGATACGCTATGAGGCTTGTTTGGGGTTCCTTCGGGTTCCCCATTCGCCGGTCACGTCTAGGCCCTAGGCTTGGGTAATGACAATTAAACTTTTGACAGATTCAGTCCTCCACTTGTTCTTAACTAATTAACATGTTTATCTAGCATTCCATGAGAGAATTTGGCTAAATCCATTAGTAATTCCACTTATCTTACCTTGCAAGGGCTTGGGTTTATCCAAGAACCCTAGGAAACTTGTGGTTGCTGCTATGCTTGAAAGAGAGAGGAGAAGCTTAGAGAGAAATCTGTTTTTTATCTATCCCTAAAAGTGAGGAAATGGCCAGCAACCTGGGGATTATAAAGGTCTTACTTTTCCCCACCTCTTAAGTTTTAATATCAGCCACTAATTTGTCAAATTGGTCCAAGCAGGTGATGCTCCTGCTTGGAATTATATATACACAAAATGGGCCCTTTATGCACTCATCTTGGGCTGCAATCTTTCCCCTTTCTAATATTAAGCCATGGGCCAGAATTATACCCTTAATTTGGGCCTTACTCTTTATTGGGCTCAAGTAGTTGGACTTGGACAGATTGGTGTGAGGCCTCATCTCCATTCCCTTTTCCTTTTTATTTAATTTGGGCCTCCAGTGAGCCCACTAATGCATGAACTAATCTTCCCCATCTACCTAGCCCATTTGAGCTAAGCAAGTAAGTGACACCTGCTAGCTTTATAAAGTCCAACAAGCACCTCAATTCTTTTATTCGTTTTTCGAGCGTAATCTCCTTAGTTTAACACAAAACTTATATATACTTGATCACCTTAACTTTTAGACTTACATATAGCCCTTCGATCCAGAATTTAAATACTTCTAAAATTTGACATTCACTCGATCGTGTAATAATGCAATGTACGGGAGTTACCCTTATAGCTTTTTTATTGTCACCATTCATCTAGGAAATCAAGTTCATTACTTATACCACCAAGCTAAATCAAGTTCCATATGTGTAGGACTTGTACACGTAAAATATGGGGTGTTACACCTAGGGGCAGATACCAATTGGAACCTTCTCAGTTTCCAATTTGCTTTGCTTGTGGCCCCTCAGTCGTGACCACGACATCTAGTTCACTTTTTTTAGATACCAATTGGGATCGAGAGATTCCAATTGGACTCAACTCATACCACAAGCGACAATAGTAGCCAGCGATCCCCACAAAACTGCGAATTTCAATCATAGGACTTGGTCGAACCCAATTCTTAACCGTCTCAATCCTTAACTGGTGTTAACCAGACTTAAATCAATCTTAGAGAAAATCGATGCACCTTGCAATTGATCAAAAAGGTCATCTATCTGAGGCAATGGATACTTGTTCTGAATGGTGACCCTATTCAACTATCGGTAGTTTATACAAATCCTCTCTTGTTAGCGATGGTATTACCACTTTTGTTGCTCTAGTTCGGACCAAAGAGTGAAGGAGGAAAGATACCAATTTGTATCACCTAGATACCAATTGGATTCAAGTCATAACATAAAGGAGTAGAAAGAAGTGAGTTTTTCCTAAAGTTCTATAGTCTCTCGAAGAAAAGTACGGACGTCATCGTACCGTTTCGCAAGACTCTACTTGACTCGTTTTGGTACAATGAGATTAACGAACCTAGGGCTCTGATACCAACCTTGTCACAACCCAGACCGTCGTGATTGGCACCCACACTAACCATCCGGTGGGAGAACCACGACTACAACCCAAACCAAGCAATCAATCTTAAAACTAAGGCATATAAGTCAAATGCTAAGGAAAGAAAATAGAGTTTTCATAAACTCTAACAAAAGTTCAACAATAACTAACAAATGCGGAAGAATTAACCTAGAACCTGAAAGTCAATGTACCAAAACCCTACTAACGACAAGTCTAAGAACAAGGGGTACAACCCCGAAACTAAACAACATCATAAACAGAAGTCTGAGTCTGAAAAGAGTGACTTAAACAAGGAAGATCCATGGCAGCCTGAAAGAACTGGCTCACCCTTGAATTTGGTCACGCTCATAGTCACCTAGCTGAGGTCTATCAATAGCCACCTGAAGATGCCCTGTACTCAACAAAGAAAGAACAAGTGTAGTATCAGTACACAACCACCTTGTACTGGTAGGATCACGCGGCTATCCCACTAAGTGTAACATACATTAGTCAATACAACAATATAATCACATCTACATATGGAACATATACAATATCATCAATATATAAGAACAATGAACAACTTCACAATTCTCACATATCACAGTTATATCAATTTAGAGCAACATACTGTCTTCCAATATTAATCATCATTAGATAAGAACGAACTCATCACAAGTAGATACACAATACAATTCAATGGTCCTCTCATGGAGCCCAAACCCAAACAGTTAGCATGCCGGAACGTGGCAATCTGATCCCATATTTATGCCAAAACGTGGCAATCGATCCTATAATTATGCCAGAACGTGGCAATCCGATCCAAGTTAATTATGCCAAAATGTGGCAACTGATCCCATATTTATGTCGAAACGTTGCAACCGATCCCAATTAGTGTGTCGGATCGTGACACCCGCCCATTCAACAAACCACAATCACAATGTATATTCTCACAATCATACAACAAGAGGTGATTCATGGCATACAATTATTCAATTATCCTCAATTACAGCAAGTGTGATCAATAATACAACATTCGCATACATACATGTATCATAATGAAGCAAGAACAAACTTACATCACACAATCATAGAATCATAACCATCACCTATCTCGAATCCAAGCTTGAATTCCCTAAGGCACTTGAATCTTCCCTTTCCGAATTCTTCCCGGTTGTTCGTGGTCTAAAAACATACAATTAACGCAAGGATGAACAATCAAAGGTCTAATTATCCGGATTATAACAAACCCAATAACCCTAGACCAAACCTAAGATTCTAATACCCAATTTAGGGCTTTTTCCACTATAAAATCTATAACTAAGATCTCCCCCATCAATAGTCACCTATTTTATTACGTTCTACGGATCAAAAAATGGATTCGGGGAGTGAAAAACTTACCTTTAACCTCATGAATGGTGAAAAATGCTCAAAAACGCGTCAGGGGTCATCTCCTTAGCTCTAAAAATTGAAAAGTGCCAAATAAGGTCATTTAGGGGTTTATTAATGACTTTAAGTTGCGTCTGACCCGCCACGGCGGACCCATCCCTCTACAACGGCCCGCTCTGGCGGCTCCAATCCCGTTCTAGCGGCCTACACAGAGACAGAATGTTACCTGTTCACTCTAAGATCATTTTCAGGAGTTCTACTCTCCCAAATTTGATTCCATAGAATCGTACGGGTACCTTAACGTCTTAGCTATCTATTCATGTGGTCCAAATCATAATTAGATCTCTCATTAATTACCAGATCTCCCTACACCTTAATGACTCTGATTTCGTCCAAATTTGGACTAGGTTGGGAAATTTCAAGTTATTACGAAAGAGTTTTCTGTCCCCAATTCTTTCTTCATTGAATTTTCCCTAATGACGGAATCAGGTCGTTACAATTTTACAGTTCAAATTCTCCAATCAGTGTTAGGGTTTTATTCAATCTTCATGGGTTCTTTTCAATTATGATTCCGTTGATTGTTTTCTAGCTTTTTATACATGAATTGAAGTAATTATATGTTTTTAAGTTGAATTCACATGAAACCATGCATGATCCATGATTTTTTTACTATAATCATATGATGAAGCTTATGAATTATGAATGAGGAAATTATGAAGATATGCATGTTCTTTTATGAAATTGATATAAAGGATTTAAGGTTGCTTTGAGAGTAAATTATTGATGTTGTTGTGAAAGGATTTCTCACATACTACTAAAAACATAATTGTGAAAGGGTTTTCTCATAAAAGGATTAATAAGGTTGAAAAGTTTTCTCACCTAAGTTGAATCAAGATTCAGGAACTATTCTAGATGAACTTTAGTTTAAATTGGTTGCTTAATTGGGTCTTTCCATGGATGATGAAATGAATAAGATAAATGACTATTATGTGGGATCTTTTACTTAGCATCGAGAGGATATTTAGATGGAGGATCTCCCGTTCGTAGAGATAGGGTCTCTAGTAGCAATCATCTTATCCCAAAACTATGTGCCACCGTTAGCTAGTGGAACCGTTTAAGCTCAGACTCATGGTTCTTACTTTTGCAAGTAAGACACCCCTTTTTGGTGTGGGACAAACACTGGATTCCATATTATAGCTCACATGGTCTATGTCGGTTACATGGTAAACTTTCCACAATAATGAAATAAGGTTACTTCTAAGGTATCTCACAAGTAATTTAAATATGTTTAGCTTGCATTGACCATGGTTATGATTTATGTTTTTTAACCCTTTTATCTTATGATTTATCTTTGTCATTGCATGTCATGTAAAGTATTTTTAGCATGATTTCATAACTTTTATGCATTGCTCTTATGTAACACCCAGTATCCAAAAAAAGGAGATAAACCAGAAATTCAGAACCTACAGGTGCCATCCACGCAGGCCAACTATGGCCCGTGGGTTGAACCACGGACCATAGGTAGGTCCGTGGAAGAGGCCACCAAAAATTCACTAGGCCAGAACCACGGCTGAACCTATGGAACGTAGGTGAGTTCACAATCTGTGGTCCAGTGGCTGTAGGTCCAGGCCAAATTCTCTAACCACCAACCACGGACGTGCAGGAAGGACCGTAGGTCCAACCACGGTCCGTCGGTGGTGGGTCGTGGGTCAGTTGTTGTCAATTATTTTAGGGGTTGTTGGGTCTTTTCCTAATTAATTAATTCCTATACTATGTCGTTTTGCCTATATTTCGAACCCCTATATAAGCCTTTTTACCCCCCAAATTCACCCCATTAATTCATTCTTCCAAATTCTCAGAAGAAAACCAAAACCTCCTCTCAAAATATTCTCTCTCTAGTCTATGCCTAAAAAGGTATAGCCATATTAGTATCAGTACAAAACCATACGTACTGGTAAGCATCATCAATGTCACAATTCAGACCATCGTGATTGGAACCCATACTTAATAATTCGGTGGGAGAACCACGACTACAACCCAAACCAAGCAACTAAAACAATAACTAAGGCATTTAAGTCAAATACTAAGGAAAGAAAAATAGAGTTCCCATAAACTCTAACAAAAGTCTAACAATAATAAACTATCAATGTGGAAGAATAACCTACAACCTTAAAGTCAATGTACCAAAACATCTAAAGTTCAACAAGTCTAAACAAGAAGGGATACAACCTCAAACTAATGAACTACTCAACTAACTAAAACAATTGTCTAAGTTTGGAAATGGTGGACATAGACGAAAGAGAATCCCATTGCAGCCCGAAAGAATTGGCTCACCCTTGAATTCGAAGCAACAATCACTAATCTCCTAAGTGAGGTCTTTCAATAGCCGCTTGAAGATGCCCTGTACTCAACAAAAATAAGAGCAAGTGTAGTATCAGTACACAACCACAATGTATTGCTAGGATCACGCGGCTATCCCACTAGTGCAACATAAACACATCAAGACAACAATACAATCACATGCATATATATCAACATATACAATATTATCAACATTTACGAACAACGATCAGTTTCACATTTATTATCACATCATTGGTCCTTTCATGGAACCCAAACCCAAATAGTTAGCATGTCGTAACGTGGCAACAGATCCCATATTTATGTCAGAACATGGCAACCGATCCCATATTTAGGCCGGAATGTGGCAATCGATCCAAGTTAGTTATGCCAGAACGTGGCAACCGATCCAAGTTAGTTATGCCGGAACGTGGCAACCGATCCCATTCACACCACAATCACAAACACAAGTATATCCTCAAGATCATACATTTAAGTCATGAGTTCATGGCAATGATAATTCATCTATCTCATTTACAACAAGTGTGATCAACATTGCAACTCATACATATACAAGTATCATAATGAAGCAAGAACAAGCATACATCACACAATCATAGAATCACAACCATCACCTACCTCGAAACAAGCTTGAACCCTAAGAAACTTGATCATTCACTTTCCAACTTCGTTCCGCTTGTTCTTGGTCTACAAACAATCAATACAATACGAAAATCAATAAACAATCACTAATTTGCTCGAATTACTAACAATTCTACGAACCCTAAAGCAAACCTATGATCCCAATTATCCAAATTTAGGGTTGTTTCCACCATAGAATCTATAACAAAACCTTCCCCCATCAATATTCACATATTCTATTACGTTCTACGGATTGAAAAACGGATTCAGGGAGTGAAAAGCTCACATTTAGCCTCAAGAATGGTGAAAACGAGTAGGAGTCGCCTGGGGTTCGTTCCTTAACTCTAAAAGTCAAAAAATGCAGAATGAGGTCATTTAGGGGTTTATTAACGACCTCAACTCACGTCGACCCCGCCACAGCGGCCCTTACCCCATTGTAGCGGCCCGCTAGAGAAACAAAAAGCAGCGCCAAGACAGGTTACACGAGACAGTGAGCTAAATTAAGAATTCCAAAACTCCCATTTCACAACATACCCCTAACCCACGATGCTCAGAAAATTTCCTTTACGCTAAGATCAATTTCGGGAGTTTTACTCGCCCGAATTCAATTTTATAAAGTCATACGGATTCTTTAACGAGTTATCTAACTACTCATGTAATCAAAATGATAATTAACTCTGTCAATTGTTGCCAGATTTCCCTACACCTCAATGACTTCGATTTCGTCCAAATCTGGACTAGGTTGGGAAATTTCATAATACTATGAAAAAGTTTTCAGACCCAAAAAATTTTCCCATTGTCTTCTCTATAACGACGGAATCTATTCGTTAAATAGATACCAATTTACCCATCACTCGTCCCCGAGTGACAAACTTAGGAAAAATAGGATAAGGAAAGAATGAAGTAGTACCTGATTCGATGAATAATTTGGGATATTTGTCTCGCATGTCCCTCTCGGTCTCCCAAGTAGCTTCCTCAACTGGACGATGCTTCCATTGAACCTTCACGGACTTAATCTCCTTGGTCCTCAACTTACGCACATCACGATCAAGAATTGCAATCAGTTCGTCCTCATATTGGAGGTCTTTGTCTAACACAATTGAGTCCCACTTAATGATATAATCTCAGTCACCATGATATCTCTTCAACATAGACACATGAATTATCGGATGAACACTCGATAGATTAGGAGGTAAAGCCAATATATACGCTACCGGTCCTACACATTCAAGAACCTCAAAGGGACCAATGTATCGTGGACTTAGCTTTCCTTTCTTGCTGAATCTCATTACCCCTTTCATGGGTGATACATTAAGAAGAACATTCTCACCGGTTTGAAATGCCATATCTCTTACCTTATGATCTGCATACTTCTTTTGTCTACTCTGGGCTGCTAAAAGCTTAATTTGAATACTCCTCACCTTATCTTGAGCATCCTTCACCAAATCAACCCCCAAAGGTTTCACATCTCCAACCTCAAACCATCCTATGGGTGATCTATATCCCCTCCCATATAATGCCTCAAATGGTGTCATATCAATGCTGGAGTGATAACTATTATTATAAGAGAACTCACACAAAGGTAAGAACTTATCCCAATGCCCTCCAAAGTCAATAACACATGCCCTCAACATGTCTTCTAACACTTGAATAGTCCTCTCTGACTGCCCGTCTGGCTGTGGATGGAAAGTTGTACTAAAAGTGAGTTGTGTGCCCAATTCATCATGCAACTTCCTCCAAAACTTGGATGTGAATTGGGTACCACGGTCTGAGATGATAGAGAGGGGCACCCCATGCAACCTCACTATCTCTTTCACATACACCTTAACCAATTGTTCAGCATTACAATCTATTCTTACCAGAAAAAAATGGGCTGACTTAGTCAATCTATCAACCACTACCTAAATAGAATCAAATTTCCCCAAAGTCTTGGGAAGACCAACAACAAAATCCATGGCTATTATTTCCCACTTCCATTCCGGAATTGGCATTCTTTGAAGTAAACCTACAGGGTTTTGATGTTCATATTTCACTTGTTGACAATTTTGACACTTCTCCACAAACTCCGCTATGTCTTTCTTCATGCCTGGCCAAAAATAAATTCGCTTCAGATCTCTGTACATCTTAGTCACCCCGGATGAATAGAATATCGCGAACCATGAGACTCTGCTAACAATTTCTCAATCAAGTCATCTACTCTAGGGACACATATTCTCCCTTTAAAATTGAGCACACCATCCGCATCAAGAGTAGTCTCTTGTGTCTTACCAATCGCGGTCTTCTTTCTAAGTTCCTCCAAATTCTCATCCTCAAATTGTTTGGCCTTGATCTCTTCAATGAAAGTGGCCCTTACCTCAATAATAGCTAGCACCCCACCACTTTCTGAGATGCCCATCTTCATGAACATAGACTCTAAGGTCTGAATTTCTTTAGCCAAAGGTCGCTTGGCTACTCTTAAGCAAGCTAAACTACCCATACTCACCGCTTTTTGACTCAAAGCGTCTGCCACAACATTAGCCTTGCCCGGATGGTATTGAATGGTCACATCATAATATTTTAGTAACTCCATCCACCTTCGTTGTCTCAAATTCAGATCCTTTTGAGTGAACACATGCTGCAAACTACGATGATTAGTAAATACCTCACACTTAACCCCATAGAGGTAATGTCGCCAGATCTTAAGAGCAAATACTACCGCTGCCAACTCTAAATCATGTGTTGGATAATTCCTTTAATGCTCTTTCAACTGTCGCGAGGCATAAGCTATAACATTCATATCTTGCATCAATACAGCACCCAAACCAGAATGTAAAGCATCACAACAAACAATAAAATCTTTACCTTCTAATGCTAGAATAGGCGCAGTGGTCAAGAGAATCTTGAGCTTTTGGAAGCTCTCCTCACATTTTTCAGTCCATTCAAATGGTATCTCCTTTTTGGTCAAATTAGTCAAGTGTGTGGCGATAGAAGCAAAGTTCTTCACAAATCGACGATAATAGCTGGCGAGTCCCACAAAACTCCTAACTTTCTTCACAGAGTTAGGCCGAACCCAATTCTTAATCGCCTTAATCTTTTGAGGATCTACCATTACCACTTCTTTTGAAACTACATGCCCCAAAAATGCAACCGATTTCAACCAAAATTCACACTTCAAAAATTTAGTATACAACCTTTGCTTCCCAAGAATACCCAAAACAATACGAAGATGGTCAGCATTCTCTTCCTCACTTTTCGAATAAACTAAAATATCATCAATAAAGACTATGACGAAAAAATCAAGAAATGGATTGAATACCCCATTCATTAAACTCATGAAAGTTGCAAGTGCATTGGTCAAACCAAAGGACATAAACAAAAACTCATAGTGCCCATAACGAGTTCTAAATGCCATCTTAGGCACATCTTCCGGTCTAATTTTTAATTGATGGTAACCGGATCTTAGATCAATCTTAGAGAAAATTGATGCACCTTGCAATTTGTCAAAAAGATCATCTATTCGAGGCAAAGGATTCTTGTTTCGAATAGTGACTCTATTTAATTGCCGGTAATCTATACACATTCTCATACTACCATCATTTTTCTTAACAAACAAGACTAGAGCACCCCATGGGGAAGCACTAGGATGAATATATCCCTTATCAAGAAGCTCTTGGATTTGAGCCTTAAGCTCTCTAATTCTGTCGGAGCCATGCGATATGGAGGGATAGAAATGGGGCGCGTGTCAGGCTCTAAATCAATGCAAAAATCTATATCACTATCCGGAGGCATACCAAGCAAGTCATTAGGAAACACTTCACTAAATTCAAACACCACAGGAATAGACCCAATGGATGGAGTCTCAATCTCAACATCCCTAATATGAGCCAAATAAGCTAAACAACCCTGCTCTACCAATTTACTAGCCCGAATGGAGGATATAATCTTAGCTTGCTTAGGCTTGTACACCCCTTCCCACTCTAATTTTTCCCTTCCTAGAATTTCTAGAGTTACAGACTTAGTATTACAATTAAGCACATCATAATAGGGGGACAACCAAGTCATGCCTAAGATTATATCAAAGTCAGTCATATCCAAAATCACTAAATCAGCCCAAGTCTGAAAATCCATAAACAAAATAGGACAAGCATGATAGACATGGGTAACTATGACTGACTCTCTAACCAGGGTAGAAACACGAATAGGGCATCAAAAATATCACAAATCATATCAAAATCTCTGGCAAATCTCACGGATACATATGAATAAGTAGAACCCCCACCCCGTTGTAGCGGCCCCGCCAGAGCGGCAAAAAATGGCACCAAGGCGGGTTACGTGAGACAGTGAGTGAAATTAAGAATTCCAAACTTCCCATTTCACAACACACCCCTAACCCACGACGCTCAGAAAATATCCTTTACGCTAAGATCATTTTCGGGAGTTCTACTCGCCCGAATTCAATTCTGTAAAGTCGTACGGATTCTTTAACGAGTTATCTAACTACTCATGTAATCAAATCATAATTAACTCAGCGATTTTTACCAGATTTCCCTACACCTCAATGACTCTAATTTCGTCCAAATCTGGACTAGATTGGGAAATTTCAAGATACTACGAAAAAGTTTTCCGACCCAAAAATTTTCCCCGTTGGCTTTTCTTTAACAACGAAACCTAGTTGTTACAATCAATCAACCCGACGCCCACCACATAATATAAGACATCAACTAGTAATATCATGTAGTAAAACCACTCACTTCTCCACCTTTACCCTCTCTCGAAATACCTCTGAATTACACTAGTGCTATAACTACTAATAGCCTTCTCAGTCAACCTACTTACTAGGTTCTTGATCATATCCTAACCATTCTAACACATTGAAAAGTCCACCAATACAATTACAAGCATTTCTACTAACCGCTCACGTCATACCCTTACTTCCTCTTCGTATTACCCAGCCATGGCCGCATAGTACATTACGTCAAGCTTTCTAACCACTAAACACAAGTCCGTTTCTCCAAAGTGAAATCCATCTAAGAATTTACATCACGTACGCTACCCCCACTTCTCTCCATTACAACACATGGCACCCTTTACTCAAGCATTAGCAATTGTTGAACCATTAACTCCCCACCTACCGTATCACATCCCGATTTGGGTTTGCCCTTCCCGGTTCATTCAATCATCAAGGTACATATCAAGTTTACTCAATATAGAAGAAAAATAAGACATAAGCCCTCATAAACATACAAAAACTCCGGGGAAATACAATATCAATTATCATTACTAACAAGGTACAGTTTCACAATCCTCAAGATATACAATTATGTCAAATCATTGGTTCTCTCATGGAACCTAAACCTAAACTGTTAGCATACCAGAATGTGTTACCCGATCCAATGTTTATGCCAGAACGTGGCAACCGATCTTATAGTTATGCTTGAACGTGGCAACCAATCTAAGTTAGTGTGTCGAAACGCAACACCCGATCCATTCAACAAACCACAATCGCAATCACAATGTATATTCTCACAATCATACAATAAGAGGTGATTCATGGCATGTAGTCCTTCGTTCATACTTATTTACATTAGGTGTGATCAATAGGCTTCATTCAAATACATGCATGCATTACAATGAAGCAATTACTAACATATATCACGCAAAACATGAAATCACAACCATCACCTATAAGGTATTAATCAAGGCATATCACTTAACCAATAACTTGACCATACTTAGCCCTAACTCATCATCTAAGGCTTTTTCCAATGATTTAATCATATTTTATTTAGTGCACGAAGTCCTACGCATAAATCCTACCATTGATTATAATTACACTACGTAGAGGGCACAGATTTATAACTACTAATTCATAAAACCTAGCCTACCTGGGCGCCAAGCAGTTGTATGGAGTTTTTGGCTTTGATTCTTGTTTCTGGACTTCGTGACGGTGATCTTGACCGGAAATCCACCACCCATCGACCTTGTTTCGCTAGAAATCTTCTTCTCCATCCTTTCCTAGCTTAGAGCAGCTTTTTGAGGGTTTCTAGGGTGTTTTACGACTAGTTTAGGTATTTTAGGAAGAAGGAGAAAATAGAATTTCGCGTTATTTACATTATGTCTCGCCTATCCCACTCTAGTGCCAACTTTCCCCGCTCTGGCGTCGCCGCCCTACCGGCATCTGGCCCGCCCTGGCAGGACAGTGGCCTAGTATTTCTCGAAGTTTCGCTTTACCTAATTAACGATTGTTCGGGTCATTATAACTTGAAAAAGAAGTGTATAAACGTCCATCTCGAGTGTGATGATAAATATTTTTGTGATTTTGAGTTTGGTAATGAGTACGGTTGGATTTTTAGTGAAGGATATGGTAAGATCGATGGAGAGGTGATAGATGATAAGCTAAGATACACATATTCATAACAATCTTCAAGGTATGAGCTAATATTGATAGATAAGGGGATTAGGTTGCACAATTGAATTCACAATTCAAAATTTTCATAGTAAGTACACATTCATAGTGGTATATTTTTTCAAGGTAAGAATTTTTAAGATAAGAAATGATCAATTGAATTGGATATTGAGCATTAATTTGGAAGGACATATGCATGGGTTTTTTCATAAAGTTGTTACTTTTTATTTTTAAAGGACATAAGGAGGGTTTCACTTAAAAGTGTTGGTTTAGAGTAAGGTAAATGGTCGGAGTGGTTATGATGGTTGTTTATATTAAGAGTGTGGGCTTTAGTGGAATGGTGTGAAGAGTATATGAAAATATTTGATATGGGTTCTTTAGAGGAAGCATTTAGCGTTATTCAACCTTGGTTCCATACATGATTTGGAGTATGATTAACTAGTTATGTACACGTGTTTTCACTTTGTTGTGGATCCCTAGTGGTGGATCAAGTGTATTGATCATGCGATGTCCTCTTGGTTTAGTAGGATTTTTGGGTAGACTTAGTTGTCTCAGATGACATATTTGGTGTTGCATTGTACTGAGACCTGCTTGTGTTTTTCTTTTGTGGAGTGCAGCAAGTGTACCAACGACTTCGACTCTCCCTCAGCTCTAGCCAGTCTCCAGCATATCAGGTTCCAGGGTGAGCTATTCATTCAAGCTCGTGTTGGATTCTCTTGGCCATGGAATGATGTCCTTAGTTTTTTGACATAAACTATTTTATTCATTTATTTTGGTATCTTTAATACTCTTAGACTTAGTTTTTGAAGATTAGATGTCCTTGATGTGATTACTTTCAGATTTTTGGAATGACATATAGTAGACTTTAATGGATTAGTGTTTCTTACACTAATAATATTTAAGCTTCCACATAATGGTTAGTACTTCGTAAGTTGAATGATAAATATAAGTTAGGGTTGAATTCACTGGTTTGCCCACCTAGGAGGTTAAGTGTGGTTTCCACTCATGACTCGTTTTGGGTCGTGACAAGAACTCTTTTGAATGTTTGGCCTAATTTGAGTTTAATTAATCTAAGATCAATGCTTCTCTTTTATTAGATGTGCTTTAGACTATGATTTTCTTGGGTGAATTATTGTTGAGTACAATTTGATTTGTAAAAAAATGCTTCAGTTCCCTTAATTTAATTAAGAACTGTGTTAAATTATATTTTCTTTGTTCACTTGCTAATTTTATTTTCTTTTGTTTGCTGTGAAATACCCATCCTGAGTCCACCAAAAATTTTGTCTCCTTTATTTGCATTTTAATGTTGTGCCTCCCAGACCCAAATCTCTCTTACTCTAGTTTGCCTCTTCAAATTGGAACAAAGAATGTGGAGTTCGAAAATGAAAGTTGATTACAGAAAAAGGAAGGCCGATATACAAGTCTTAGAGGTAAAAAAATGGGTTGAATACACTTCATACATTTCCAATATACAAGAGATACATGGTAATACACATCAGTATACAATGAATGTAAAGACTGTATATACAGGAATTGGGCAAAATGCCCAAACTGTAGGTGACCTAAAAACATATTCTATGCATACAAAAAGTAAGTATTGGGCCAAATATCTCAAATTTTATTTAAATTTTTGGCAGAAACCCAAAGCTTATAATTTTGTATTTTGGGTAGCATAATTTCTTTGTTTGTATTAGTTAGTTATTTCTAAATGCAGTTTAGACTAATTTAATGAAGTCCCAAAAAATGAACTATTTCTTTTTTGTTGATTTATTCATCTAATGATTTTACTCAAATACTTTTCTTTACTTGGTCATTTTGGACAAAAGTTTACTCTTTTCAAATTACTTTAAGTGTTTAAGTTATTTTTAAACAAATTATTTTCAATATATATTCTCTTAAATAATTTTTCAAAAGGTTAATCAATATTTTTCAAACCGTCGGAACCACATGCTATCCGCTAATTTAGATGCTAATACCTTCTTAAAGTAGTAATAAGAACCTCTTACCCAGTTTTCTCTAATTTTTATAGACTTAATATGTAAGAGTCTTTTTAAATTAAGTTTTCTTAATTTGTTTAAATAATTTAGTGACGATTCTTTCTAAGTATTTTCTAAATTATTTTATAATTAGAACATTTCAAAAGTAGTAAAACTACGACACAACACCCGTTGTATACAACCATTTTGATCATGTTTATTAATAAAAATAGTTCAATAGAAAGTAAGGACTGAACTAAGTGGCAGTTCAGAAAGACAGCAGAAATAAGAACTAAGATTTGGTTAAGCCAAAAAGTATTGTCAATCTAAAGACTAGTACTGAAACAAATCAGGCATTAAATTATACCTTGTGTATTTCAAAAGAAATATACAAAATACATGCATTTTTTTAAGAAATAATATAACTATAGATCTAAAGTGTATATATTAGAGAGCACAATATCATATGAGTTGTATTTATTATGAATTTAATGTTATTGGGTATAAATTACTGATATTACTTAAAGAATATCTTGAAAATAACACTGAAAGTGATAAAAATGATGCCAAAAAAGAGAAGTAATTAGTTCAACAACTTCAATTAAGTCAATCAAGGAATATATATATATATATGTAATTAACTAGAGGTGTAAAATCATCTAATAATATTTTATTTAGTTGTAGTTGTTGAGATTTATTTCTTAAGTAATATTAAAAGAAAATATAAATGTAAATAAAAAATACAATTGTTTTTCTGGTATGTTTCATTTTTATTCATAGTTGTATAACTAATATTACATAAATATTTATCAAAAACGGTTAACATCATGCGTTAGCGGTGTCCAAAAAAAGACTGCATCCAAGGGGTGAGAAGTAGGCAGACTTTCCTAATGAAAGTATTAGTACATGCTTAGAAGGCTTGAATTTATGTCCTCTAGGTCACATAGAAAATTTACTTGTGATTCAAGGCTCCCATTCCAATTCAACATTATATATCTAAATAAATTAAAGCACTGTTATTTTTCATTTATCTTCATATTCAGTTCAACATTATTACTTTCAGTTGAAGTGGAAATTAAGTAGGTAACTTTCATTAGGAATCATGATAATCATGTATTAGATTCACATTATAATAAAACAATAAAAAAACATGACAAAATATTTGACAAATTGTAACACCCCAGAAAATTTTTGGAACTAAGACTTGAATCATTCTTCGTAGTGAGTGATTGTTTGCAAGGAATTTAAGATTTCTTGAGTGTTAAGGTCACTAGATGTAGCAGCTTGAGTTCCAAGAAGAACCAGAGAGAAAAGCGTTCAAAGCATTCCTAGTTCTTCTAAGTTTTGGGTCAACTTCAAATGACCATAAATTTTAGAACATGATGAGTATAGAGATCCATAAGATAATAAATTAAATACCTTCTAGTCCTCTTTCCAATGCCACCGAGTTTGCTAAAATTTGAGCTCTGTGTAAAACGTTATGACTGATTTACTAACGACACACAAACCTGGCACCAGCTCCATGATGGCTCCGCGTTACGGATCCAATACGGACCTCACTGCCTGGTGAAAAATTATTCCAACTCCCAGGTCATTTTATTTATTTCTTTAGGAGTATTTTAGTCCTAAAATCCTGTAGGCAGTCATCTAAATTACCGTAAACGTTTAGAAAATTAGTTTTTCATAAATCAAACCCTCTCATCCACTCCAAAAAAAATTCTAAGCTCAAGGAATTAAAGAAACGCTAAGGCTAGAGTTCATCTTTCAAGATTTTCATTCAAGTTGCTTCAAAAAGATGGTTCTTTCAAGTATGTAAGCTTCCATAGTGTTGGGTTTGTTCACCCACACGCCAATCATGTATATTTCAGCGAAATTCATTCTAGAAAGTTGAAAGTTTGATGATCTTGAATTGTGTTCTTGAAATTGGTTGTCGTTCTTGAGTTTAGATAAGATTGTTGAGTTCTTGAGGAAATCTTGTCAATTGTAGAGTCGTTTCTGAGTAGATTCTTGTTTACATAGGTTGGGTATCTGATTCTAAAGAAAAGTTGAGTAAAAGAATCGAATTTAGGCAAATTGGGGTTAGAAAATGAAGAAGAAAAAAGTCGAGTGAATCTGGTACCTTGCTCTGCATCGCAGACTTACCTTCCCCTTTCACAGAGATTTTCTTCACGTCACAGGGAGGTCACAGAACTCTCTGCCTCAAAAGCTAATTCGTGACCAAATATTAAAATGCAACTCTGCATTGCGGACTTGCTTCCAGACAGTGATTTCTTGATCGTTTCTCATGTTTAACTATCTAAAAACACTCCTAAACATCACGAGATCTTTCCTATCACAAATCTAAACCTTAAATTCATAAATCACATTCAAGGAAGAGTTGAGAGTCAAGTCTTGAGAGTTCTCTCAAACATTTTTGAGAAAGTCCCTTTGAGTCCTTTGAGGAGTCTTCTACAATTTCTAATAACCTGTTTCAAGACTCGAGCAAGTGAGTATGAGAGCGAGGAGAATGTATTCATGAGTCTATTTTGTCATCACGATATCCTTCATATCATGAACCATAACTCTTGAATTCATAATTCACATTAAAGAGAGAGTTAAGAGTAGAGTTCAAGAAGGCTTTTGAGTTCAATTGTGAATCCTTTGGGATATACTATTGATTTGAACTAAGTTCTGAGAAAGTAAGTATGAGAATGAGAAGAGTTGTATGCACGAGTTCCATATTATTATGTAGGCCCTCGAGTCAAGTTGTTTCATGACAATAATTCTGCATGAACTTAATAAGTTGAGCATCTTTCAGAGGAGTGGTATCTTCAAGTTCTAAGTCTTAAGTGTTGAGTTCCTAATACCTTCTGAGAAGTATCTTTGAGTCCTTGAGTTGAGTAATTCATGCCCACAAGTCCGCATGAACCCTCTGAGTTGAGTATTCTTGAAATGAGTAGTATCATTGAAGTTCTTTAGTTCTAAGTATTGAGTTCTGTCTATGGTTATTGAAAACCTTGCATTGAGTCGTTCACGTCCATAATTCGGCATGAACCATATTTTAAAAAGTCTTTTACAAATGTTTTAACTTTGTTTTAATACTTAAGCTTGAGTTGAGTAAAGAGTAATAGTAAAGTTCATTTTCTTCAAAGATTATATGGGAACTAAGTATTCCCAAGAGTAAATGTTTTTACATTTAAGATGAGAGGAAATTGGGATTTCCAAAAGAGTTTTGAGCAAGAAATGGAACATCGATTCCAAGAGAACGTTTAAGCTAAGTTTTGAGTAATTATCTCAAACCAAAGAATTAAGTTATGTTTTTAAACATATGAGCTGAGTATTTTGGGAGTAGTATTAATCACCGATATGGGGACGAGTTTGAGTACAGATAACTCACGTCTCCATAAACCATGTTGCCATCATGGGTAGTAAAGGATCATACTTTTCAGATGATTCCTTAAGTTCTTTTTTAGCATAGACTAGTGGATCCATTATTTAAGGCGTTCTATATGATGGCAAAGTATAGGATAGTTCTGGATGCGTGGGAAGACGTTGTATCATCACTTAGGCTCATAGTGGTGGTTTTCGGTTAAAGAAGCTCCCACAAATTTATATTGTATTTTTATATACACACTGAGTATTATTGTATTTTTCAATACATTGAGTTGCTATCTACAGTTTTACAGTTTTCCATATATATTGCATCTTTTACTATTGCTTTATCCTTGAGTACCTTCGAGTTGAGTATCTTAAGTTGGTTTGTGCTTGATTGTGTCAAGTACCTTATTGTTGAGTTTCACTGAGTTAAGAACCTTATTGCTGAGATTGAGTATCTTATCCTTCAGTACTTCTTAGTTGAGTAAGTTCGAGTAGTTTGAGTATCCTTGAGTATTCCTTGAGTTGAGTAAGTCTGAAAAGAGGTAAGTATGTTTCATTTTTTTATCAAGTTTCAAGCTTATGTTTATGCTATATAATTCCCCTTGCATGCTCGTACATTCCACGTACTGAGCCATTTGGCCTGCATCTTTTCATGATACAGATTCAGGTAATTGGGATCATCAACAGGAGCTTCGTTGATACCACATGGAGTTTGAGTTAGCTATGGTGAGCCTCCTTGCTTCCGGAGGATTTCATTTACTTTTCAGTTTTGTTAGGATGTAATGGTTTTTGTCTCAACTTCCATCTTTGTCATTTAGAGGCTTCATAGATAGAAAGTAGAGTTTGAGAAGTTTGTTTCATTTATCTTATTAAATGTATTAAAGACTTGAGTTGCCTATTGTTGGCTAGTTGAATATTCTATTTTTTATTCAGAGTTACTCATTTGAGTTAAAGATTTGTAAGGTTCATGAATTTTAATCAATTTTTAAGCTTTTGCATGGTTGAGTTAGTCTTCCGCTTGTAGTCATCCAGGATAAGGGTTCGCTTGGGGACCAGCAATGGTCTTCGAGTGCCAGCCACATCCAGGGTGTAGACTTGGGTCATCACAAACTTGGTATCAGAGCACAGATTTCAAGTGTCCTAGGGTGTCTTTGAAGTCGTGTCAATAGGATCTTATTTATGGTTGGGAGGGGATCACTTCTATGAATGAGGTACTATAGGCATTTAAGAAAAGTTTCCCGTCTTTCATACTCTTAATCATGCAATAGAGCTATGTCATAGAGGTTTATTCATACTCGTGTGTTTCCCAGATCCATTTGACTACCCATCATACTAAAGGTGGTTGAAAAGCAAAGCCAATCCTTTATCAATGAGTTGCTCTTAGCAAGAGTCTTGAGGAAGTCATGAGTCTCTAGAGGGGCTTGAGAGAAGCCCATGAGTGAGTTAAGTGTTTAGTCTCAGAGTAATGCCTTCATATGAATCGTGAGTTTGAGATAAAAGTGAGTTAAACTCTCTTCTCTAAGTCTTGTTTCAGTTGGGATACTTATGAGAAAGTATGTTTATAGCTTGGGTAAGATTTTCACCTGAAGAGGTAGCCTGAGTTACGAGATCATGAGTAGTAGTAGTGAAAGAGTCCAGAGTTAGAGGAAAGTATGCAGAGGTTTAGTAATCTTAGGAAAGGAGAAAGTGATGAGTCAAGCTATGTTATTATAGTTATGCACCTAGTAAATTATTGATGAGGAGTTTTCCCTTATGGGTAGAGTAAGAGTTTCTAGTCAAGATGAGATAGAGCATATATTTGTTAACCAGAATAGAGTTGGTGTCGATGTGCCATCGTATTAGAGGAGACTAAATTCATTTGTTGAATAAGAGAGCAGGGTATTTATGAAGTGATAGATCTAAGCTAGGCTTATGATTTGTTTGAGAGGGCCATGAAGTTGATAAAGTTATAGAACTGGTCAAGTAATGAGGTATAATATGGTAGGCGAGCAATCATATTGATATTCGGGTTTAGTAATAAACATTAAGCTTGAATTTGAGATGAGTGTCATGATCAAAAGAATGGCAACATGAAGGTGGTGATGTTAGTCTTGAGATTTGATCTAAAAGACTTGACAAAGAGTAGGTGAGGAATTGAGGTGATTAGCTACAATAAATATGAGTGGTACAAGTGAGAGACCTTAACGTTTAGATAAGGGAAGTGAAGTGCGGCTAAGTCACAAGAGTAACAAGAGCATTAAGAGGTGTGCCAAGATGGTATGTTACCAGATGACGTTCCAATTAAGCTATAATTTTCCATATGTGCCTAGATAGCATAATTGAGTTGTCAATGTGGAATAGGTCCATAGCTTTCAAGTGTTAGCTTTAGACCTAAGGGGGTGATGACAAGATCAGAAATCAAGTCAAGTGTTTGAGAATAAGATAGTAATGAGTTCCAAAGAGTATGGGAGATATCCTTTCAGAGGCCCTTTTAGTAATGGAGTGATGTTAGAAAAAGGAGGTTGATGTTCTTATCATAACAGTGATGGTGTGATAATTTCGTCTAAGGTTTTAAATGAGGAGGAAGAAGAGGATGAGGTTTTACAATGAGAAATAGTTAAATGAGAGCCCTTAGTTGGTTAGTAGGATTCCATGGAGTTGTTAGAGTACTAAGCTTGAATGTGGTGTTGTTAAACATTAAGTGGTTCTTGATATGAGCCCAAAGTGGTGGTAAAGAGTAGTAGTTTTAGAATGAGATTCCCTATAGAGAGATATAGAATCCAAACTTAAGGATTTGGATTAATCTTGAATATAGTAAGAGCAGAACATTATACTCAAACCTTAGTAAGAGTAACCACATTCTATACCCAGTCCAGTCGTCATTCAAAGACGAATGATCCCAAGGACGGGATATTATAACACCCCAAAAAAAATTTGGAACTAAGACTCAAACCGTTCTTCGTAGTGAGTGAGTTTTTGCAAGGAATTTAAGATTTCTTGAGTGTTAAGGTCACTAGATGTAGCACCTTGAGTTCCAAGAAGAACCAAAGAGAAAAGCATTCAAATCATTCCTAGTTCTTCTAAGTTTTGGGTCAACTTCAAATGACCATAACTTTTAGTACAGGATGAGTTAGGAGATCCATAAGATATTAAATTAAATCCCTTCTAGTCCTCTTTCCAACGCCACCGAGTTTACTAAATTTCCAGTTCTAAATAAAAAGTTATGACTAATTTACTAACGACGCACAAACCTGGCAGCAGCTCCATGATGGCTCCGCGTTACGGAGCCAATACGGACCTCACTGCCTAGTGAAATATTATTTCGACTCCCAGCTCATTTTAATTAATTATTTAGGGTACTTTAGTCCTAAAAACCCTTAGGAAGTCATCTAAATTACCGTAAACGTTTAGAAAATCAGTTTTTCATAAATCAAACCTTCTCATCCACTCCAAAAAAAATCTAAGCTCAAGGAATTCAAGAAATGCTGAGGATAGAGTTCGTCTTTCAAGATTTTCATTCGAGTTGCTTCAAGAAGATGGTTCTTTCAGGTATGTAAGCTTCCATAGTGTTGGGTTTGTTCACCCACACATCAAATATGTTTATTTCAACTAAATTCATTCTAGAAAGCTGAAAGTTTGATGATCTTGAATTGTGTTCTTGAAATTTGTTGTCGTTCTTGAGTTTAGATGAGATTGTTGAATTCTTGAGGAGATCGTGTCGATTGTAGAGTCGTGTATGAGTACATTCTTGTTTACATAGGTTGGGTATCTAAACCTAAAGAGAATTTGAGTAAAACAATCGGATTTAGGCGAATTGGGGTTAGAAAACGAAAAAGGAAAAAGTCGGGCGAATCTGGCACCTTGCTCCGCGTTGCGGACATGCCTTCCCCTTTCACAAAAATTTTATTTGCATCGTGGGGAGGTCACAGACCTCTCTGCCTCAAAAGTTAATTCGCGACCAAGTATTAAAATGCATCTCCGCATCGCGGACTTGCTTCCAGACAGTGATTTCTTGATCGTTTCTCATGTTTAACTATCTAAAAACACTCCTAAACATCACGAGATATTTCCTATCACAAATCTAAACCTTAAATTCATAAATCACATTCAAGGAGGGTTGAGAGTCAAGTCTTGAGAGTTCACTCAAACATTTTTGAGAAAGTCCTTTGAGGAGTCTTCTACAATTTCTAATAACTTGTTTCAAGACTCGAGCAAGTGAGTATGAGAGTGAGGAGAATGTATTCATGAGTCTATTTTTTCATCACGATATCCATCATATCATGAACCATAACTCTTGAATTCATAATTCACATTCAAGAGAGAGTTAAGAGTAGAGTTCAAGAAAGCTTTTAAGTTCAATTATGAATCCTTTGGGATCAACTATCGGTTTGAAATAAGTTCTGAGAAAGTAAGTATGAGAATGAGAAGAGTTGTATTCACGAGTTTCATATTATTATGTAGACCATCGAGACGAGTTGTTTCATGCCCTTAATTCTGCATGAACTTAATAAGTTGAGCATCTTTCAGAGGAGTGGTATCTTCAAGGTCTAAGTCTTAAGTGTTGAGTTCCTAATCCCTTTTGAGAAGTATCTTTGAGTCCTTGAGTTGCGTAGTTCATGCCCATAATTCCTCATGAACCCTCTAAGTTGAGTATTCTTGAAATGAGTAGTATCATTGAAGGTCTTGAGTTCCAAGTATTGAGTTCTATCTATGGTTATTGAAAACCTTACATTGAGTAGTTCACGTCCATGATTCGGTATCAACCATATTTTAAGAAGTCTTTTACAAATGTTTTAACTTTGTTTTAAGACTTAAGCTTGAGTTGAAGTAAAGAGTAAAAGTAAAGTTCATTTTCTTCAAAGCTTATATGGGAACTAAGTTTCCCAACAGTAAATGTTTTTACATTTAAGATGAGAGGAGACTGAGATTTCCAAAAGAGTTTTGAGCAAGAAATGGAACATCTATTCCAAGAGAACTCTTAAGCTAAGTTTTGAGTAATTATCTCAAACCAAAGAAATAAGTTATGTTTTTAAACATATGAGCTGAGTATTTTGGGAGTAGTATTGAGCACCGATATGGGGATAAGTCTAAGTTCAGATAACTCACGTCTCCATAAACCATATAGCTATCATGGGTAGTAAAGGATCATAGCTTTTGGATGATTCCTTAAGTTCTTTTTAGCATAGACTAGTGGATCCATTAGTTAAGGCGTTCTATATGACGGCAAAGTATAGGACAGTTCTGGCAGCATGGGCAAGACGTTGTATCATCACTTAGGCTCATAGTAGTGGTTTTCGGTTAAAGAAGCTCCCACAAATTTATACTGTATTCTTATATACACACTGAGTATTATTTTATTTTTCAATACATTGAGTTGCTATCTACAATTTTACAGCTTTCGATATATATTGCATCTTTTACTATTGTTTTATCCTTGAGTATCTTGAGTTGAGTACATTCGAGTTGAGTATCTTGAGTTGGTCTATGCTTCATTGTGTCTAGTACCTTATTGTTGAGTTTCACTAAGTTGAGAACCTTATTGCTGAGATTGAGTATCTTATCCTTCAGTACTTCTGAGTTGAGTAAGCTTGAGTAGTTTGAGTATCCTTGAGTATTCCTTGTGTTGAGTAAGTCTGAAAAGATGTAAGTATGTTTCATTTTTTTATCAAGTTTCAAGTTTATGTTTATGCTTTAGAATTCCCCTTACATGCTCGTACATTCCACGTACTGAACCATTTGGCCTGCATCTTTTCATGATGCAGATTCAGGTAATTGGGATCATCAACAGGAGCTTCATTGATACCACATGGAGTTCGAGTTAGCTATGGTGAGCCTCCTTGCTTCCGGAGGATTTCATTTACATTTCAATTTTGTCAGGATGTCGTGAGTTTTCTCCCAACTTCCATCTTTGTCATTTAGAGCCTTCATAGATAGAAAGTCGAGTTTGAGAAGTCTGTTTCATTTATCTTATTAAATGTATTAAAGATTTGAGTTTCCTATTGTTGGCTAGTTGAATATTCTATTTTTTATTCAGAGTTACTCATTTGAGTTAAAGATTTGTAAGTTTCATGAATTTAATTCAATTTTTAAGCTTTTGCATACTTGAGTTAGTCTTCCGCTTGTAGCCAGCCAGGATGAGAGTTCGCTTGGGGACCAACAATGGTCTTCGAGTGTCGGCCACATCCAGGGTGTAGACTCGGGTCGTGACACAAATAGACTCACAAAATGTTTTAGAATGGAAATCACTATTTGTATTTCCTCTGGAACTTCTTAAATATCAGTCTTTTTATGTCACTAGCAAGTAAACTTAAAAAATAAATAATTTAGTATATAGTGCACCACATAAATCTTCATAGATTAGGAGTCACACTCGTCAAACAAAAATTAAATTCGGAGCTTTTTTTTAGAAGCTACATCTTAGTCAATTTAGTATAACCCCAAAACCTGGTTGTCATGTGTACAAGCCACTAATGTATAAAATACTTAATCGAAAGATTATTGCAAGTTTGAATGTCTTTGTTTCTCGAATAAAACAAAACATAAAATAAGGAACAAGAGTGCCTATCGGGATGACAAGCAATTACCTCTCAAAATCCATTTAAAGCCTTGAAAATAGATGAAGAAGAAGATCACACTGGTTCGGGATCGGAACCTACACAAGTGTGGAAGAAACGAGTGAGTACCATACAACATGGTACTCAACAACCAACCTACTAAACAAAGTAAAACTAAGCTAGAATACGAGTGGTCATTTCATCCCAACTGAACCACCACAATTACAACTTGCATTGAAATCAGTCCAACCTAACAGTTTTACAAGCATAGTTCATAGGTTTCCATAATCACAATCCAACAATTACAGTTCATTAATAACAAGTATCAAATGATCAATCATACGTATCAAGGTCATCAAGCACAACAATCAAGTATACCAAAAACTAGTATCAATATTATCATGAAAATTATCAACCGACTCTCATGGGGAACACCCATAGTCCATATACTCGCTGGTAACGACCTCGACGTCAATAACACTCACTGGAAATGACCTCAACATCAATAACAGTCGCTGACAATAACCTTAGTATCAATAACACTTATCGGTAATGATTTCGGCATCAACAAGACTCGTCGATAATGACATTGGCATTAATAACACTTGCCGACAATGACTTCGACATCAATAACACTTTTTGGCATTGACCTCGGTATCAATAACACTCACTGACAATGACCTCAACATCAATAACATATGTATCTGATGCACAGAAATCAATGTAAATAAGCAATTTAACACCATGAGGAAGAGACAATATTTCGAGCAATTCAAGTTCACAACGATATCATCAAAGCATTTCATAAATCAACAAATGTACATCCACAAGGCAATTTACAACACCATTATCAACATGTTGCCTTTTCATTTTATCCCAGTTTTATTCATTAAGATCAATCTATTAGATTAATTTAACTCATAACCTCATTCCCACCCCCAACACATACAATAAAGGGAAATACAAGATTCTATAAGTTATTTTCACAACCCAAAGTACATCCTAGACGTGACATGGCGTGTAAGACCCTGAGAGATAGGCCACATAGAATACACCATAAAAGATAATATAAATAAAGATTTCAAAAGAGATGGTCTTATATCATTAAGATTTTGAAAAAAATGGAAGTCTCTCTCGGTCCTCAAAACATGAGGACTCATCAATAGTCAAGTGCCAAATGGATCAACTAGCCACGAGTGTGAGAGGTAAGAGTGTCGAACCCTACATAAGTGAAACATTGTAGGCACAAATATGTATTTGTACATAGAATGTACTAAGTATGATAAAAATGCATAAGAGTTATAAATTCATGCTAAAAGGACTTTCACATGACATGCAATGGTCAAGCTAAATCATAAGATAAGAGGGTTAGAAAACATAAGACATCAGCATGGTCAATTCAAGCTTAACATATTAAAAACACTTTGAGATAACTTGAAAGTATACCTAGTTCATTATTGTAGGAAGTTTGCCATTAACTGACATAGACCATGTAAGCTATAACATGAAATCCAGTATATTTCTTGTACTGAAAGAAGGAGATTTGGGGCCGTCTAGGCACTCGTGAATTTGGAGTCTTGATATTTAAACCCTAGCCTTCTTCTTCTTCTTCTTAGAGAGAGAAATATTTGAGAGGATGAACTTGATCAAATTTTGGGATTTTAGAAGAATGAATTGAATTGGGTGATTTTGGGGATAAAAATCATTATATAGGGCCTAGGGTAGAGGGTAAAACGACATAGTATTGGGTTAAAACAATTGGGAAAAGACCTACATGACCCTGACTTAAAACTGACGAAGTGCCTCTCACTAGGGACTTCATGGATCGTCTAGAGCACCACGGCTCGTCTAGTGGATTGTGACAATGCCCTAACTGACAAGGCTTCAATAATACAGGCATAACTTTCGACTCAGGGCTCAGAATTACGCAAACTTAGTGGCGTTGGGAGAGGACTCAAGGATCTTTAATTTGATAGGTCATGGGCCACCTAATACATTTTGTGCTGAAAGATATGATCATTTGAAGTTGAATCAAAGTTCAAAGTCTAATAAGTCTCTTTCATGGATGAATTCACGGTCTGTGTGATGCTTCAAGGACTGTCTAGGCGTCTGTGGTCCTTCAAAGTGGCCTTGGGTGCAACCTCATTGTCTGGGTGATGTTGTACGGACCCCTAAAGAGGTTGTCTAAGTCACCGCGGGCCGTCTAGGGCACCATCTAATTGACTGTAGCTTAGGGCAGTTTTGGATGGTCCCACGATGCCCTTAACGGGTCGTGGACCCCTACACAACCCGTCTAGGGTGCCGTGAAGGGTCCATGGTCCATTTTAGGTTCGTGGACTTTCCCGTTCACCCTTTGTAGCCCTTTTCAAATCTGAGATGTTACAACCCCAAAACAGCAAAACATGTCACCAAACTTAAGTTACAAATCAACCTTCAAAATTACATATAAATGTATAACATATGGATCATATACAAAGTCCAAGACAATTTGACAAGAAGAAATGTAGCACATTAAGAAGGCCCATACCTAAGAACAAAATTAGAAAAGACCGACCCAAACGTATGCACTATTGAATAATTGAGCCAACCTAAAGAACTGAAGGCCCGCCATACTTCTTACTACACTTGAAAGCTGTGTATTGTTGCCGGCAAGAGAGAGTATAGAATTCCCTCTGTGATTAGCACAAACTAATCTTGCACTGCGCAGTTTAGCTTCAGGGGTTGGTTCTCTATGTTGTGATGCGCAACAATGTTGGCTATTGTACATAAGACCTACATGTAGGGATCAATAGGACCAATATGTTATACTACAAGTATTTGTTATGGAGAGAGTTTGATCTAAGCCTAAATTTGAGAGTCACATAAAGGTGTGCATCAAAATTTTAGATTAGATGGTATAGACAAAGATAATTTTATAGATTAGTATTTATTAGGTTAGGTCATTTGTTGTTTCTTAAAGTTATCCGTATATTTCGTTTGTATATTTTAACTAGGATTTGTATCTATTGAACACCTCAAACGCATTGAATTTGAACTACTTGAACATTTTTTTGCCACATGACACTTCATTGATGATACATGTAAGGATAGGCGCATGAAAAACATTTAATTAGCCTTAAAATATCTTTCTTTGCTTTGTTTCTATCACTTCCTCCACCTTGTCATCAAATCACCATTGTCGCCATACACCCTTCTTCTGTTTTTTTTTCCTCTAGCCACTTCATCTTCTTTACCATTACAATCATTTTATTTTTCAAATTTGACATTATCGTTGTCATCACATACATTTTTTCCTCCTCTTTTGAGCAACCATCACCACCTTTGTCATTAGCATCGTTGCTTGATCATTGTTATTTCTTCAGATCTAAGACCAACAAAATATTTCTTTCTTTTCCTTTTTTTTAATCTAATTTTCCATTTTGTTGATATATGGAATAAAAAAGATGAGAAGAGGTAGTTGGTTGTGCTCCGATAGGATAGCAGGGGAAGGGTTTGGGTGGTGTGTTGGTGCGTGGGTGGGTGGGTGGGTGGGTGGGGTTACATATTTTAATTATATTTTTTATTTAAAATAATTTTCTTATTTTACTTTATAAAACATTTTTAAATAATTTTGTGGACTCGACTAACACATGTCATTATGTCATGTTTGGTAAAACCTGAATATTTCCTTTAACAACAAACAACATTACACCATAAAATCACCTATCATCTCAACCATATCATCTCAACCATCTCCTAGGAAAAGTACTAAGTAGCATAGGTTTTCAACTAAAACAAAAAAAAATAATTATGCACTAAGTAACTTGGTAATCAACATATGACTGTTGCTAGCTTTCCTAGAACCTTTACGTAAATCTAATCTTTCTATAACTTTTTTCTAAATCCTCTAAAGATCTTCCAGTTCACAGTTGATCCTCTAAAGATCTTCTGGTTCCTTTCTTTTCACATATAATAGATGATTGTTCCCCAAATAGTTGTGATCACTTCCTTCTAAAACTATTTCCAGTGTTTTGTCATTATGCCTTCCAACACTTGTTGAACCTCATCATTAGGTATAGTTAGTCCTACCCACTATTGACTATCATCTTTCATACTCTTTTTAGCCAAGTGCATTAGTATGGGAAGATGGGTAGCTAAGTCTCCAAAGATAGACTTGCACAAAGACAATATGTAGCATTTTCCACTGAAATTGTTAGATGCCTTAATCTTTCTTTTGTAAGCAGTTTCCCTTGTACAACTAACTACACAAAAAATTGATGTTTTAGCTATGAAGTGCATTCCAAACAAGTTCTACTATATTTAGTATGCTCTACTGCCCCCAACATAGAATTATAGCCGCCTGTAAAATAATATTGGCCATAATTATGAGTTAACTAGTATCTCACTTACGTGTACCAGCCCTTCATCAGCTCATTTAAAGAATTAATCTTCTTCTAATACCAACTGAATTCATTTGGTGTTTGGTGAAGTGTTAAGTGAAATATTTTGAAAACTTAAAGATGTCGTCAATGACTTAAGTTATCTTGTTGATAACTTCTATTTGTGATTGAAATTATTCATTTTTCACGAATGTAACACCTCAGATGTAAGAAAGTCTAAGAAAAAGGGTAGTGTAGAAATTTGTCTGAAACGGGTTTTACGGGTCCAACCTACGGACCATAAGAAGTTCTACGGATCGTAGGACTGTAGAACCAGGGTGGAGTTTTTGAAAAATCAAGTCCAGTATCTTTTCTATGATTGATCAGTACGGTCCATCAACTGATCTACATGTCGTAGATATGTCTCGTAGATAGCTCCCAAACTTAGTAAAATTTAAGGCCAAAGATTGGTTTATATGGTTGGTGTATACGGTCCATAGAATGGTTTATGAGCCGTAGACTGTGTCCATCAACATTTGGCAAAAATTTAGAGTCTTTGATCATTTCTACGGTTCACCAAGCAGTCCGTAGAAATACCTATGGACCGTAGGTCCAAACCGTATAGAGGGTCGACAATTATTTTAAGGGCTTTTAAGTTTTTCTCCTAATTGATTAATTTCTAAAGTAGGTCATTTTGATCCTAATCCTAAGCCCTATATAATTGCTTTAAGCCTAAAAGTTACCCATTCTAAACCATTATCCTAAGTTCCTAAATTCCCCCTAAGATTACCCCCAAATTTCCTCTCAAGAACTAAGGAAGGAAAAAACTAGGGTTTGGCTTGAAGAACTCCAATTCACCATAGATTAAGGACATTGATTACTAATGTATAATAGTATTCACCTATGGAGTTCTTCCTTCATGTGTTCCTAAATTCTTTAATTTTACAAGTCAGATTCTCTAATCAAAGTTAGGGTTTTATTCAATTTTCATGGGTTCTTTTCAATTATGATTCAGTTGATTGTTTTCTAGATTTTTATACATGAATTGAAGTAATTATATGTTTTTAAGTTAAATTCACATGAAACCATGCATGATCCAAGATTTTTTAACTATAATCATATCATGAAGCTTATGAATTATGAATGAGGAAATTATGAAGATATGCATGTTCTTTTATGAAATTGATATAAATGATTTAAGGTTGCTTTGAGAGTAAAATATTGATGTTGTTGTGAAAGGATTTCTCACATACTACTAAAAACATGATTGTGAAAGGGTTTTCTCACAAAAGGATTAATAAGGTTGAAAAGTTTTCCCACCTAAGTTGAATCAAGATTCAGAAACTATTCTAGATGAACTTTAGTTTAGATTGGTTGCTTAATTGGGTCTTTCCATGGATGATGAAATGAATAAGATAAATGACTATTCTGTGGGACAGACACTGGATTCCATATTATAGCTCACATGGTCTATGTCGGTTACATGGTAAAATTCCCACAATAATGAAATAGGTTACTTCTAAGGTATCTCACAAGTAATTTAAATATGTTTAGCTTGCATTGACCATGGTTATGATTTACATTTTTTAACCCTTTTATCTTATGATTTATCTTGGTCATTGCATGTCATGTAAAGTCTTTTTAGCATGATTTCATAAATTTTATGCACTGCTCTTATGTAACACCCCATATACGAAAAAAGGAGATAAACCAAAAATTCAGAACCTACAGGTGCCATCCACGCAGGCCAGCTATGGCCCGTGGGTTGAACCACTGACCGTAGGTAGGTCCGTGGAAGAGTCCATCAAAAATTCACTAGGCCAGAACCACGGCTGAACCTGTGGACTGTAGGTGAGTCCACGATCAGTGGTCCAGTGGCTCTAGGTCCAGGCCAAACTCTCTAACCACTAACCACGGACGTGCAGGAAGGACCGTAGGTCCACCCACGGTCCGTTAGTGGTGGGTCATAGGTCAGATGTTATAAATTATTTTAGGGGTTGTTGGGTCTTTTCCTAATTAATTATTTCCTATACTATGTCGGTTTGCCTATATTTAGAACCCCTATATAATCCTTTTTACCCCACCCCCCCCCCCAAATTCACCCCATTAATTCATTCTTCCAAATTCTCAAAAGAAAACCAAAACCTCCTCTCAAAATATTCTCTCTCTAGAACTTGGAGAAGAAGAAGATTCACCCTAGGGTTTCAAGCTAAGGTCTCAATTCCTTCATTGAAGATAAGCAATTGGACTTGAGGTATGTTAGCTTTCATCCATGAATCTCTTTCATTCATGGAGTCCCAAACTCCTCTATTTCAAAAGGTAGAATTCCCCAATTAGCTTGGGTTTTTCTTCAATTAGGGTTCTTTTGATTATTGATTATAATGGTTGAATTATGTTTTAATATTCATGAATCAATGATTTACAATGATTTTATGATGCTTTCCCCTATGAACCCATGAAACCCCCATGTTTTCCAAATTGTGATCATATGATGTGGGTTGTTGACTATGAAAGAGGAGTTTATGAATTAATGCATGAAGCGATAGAATCACATGAATTTATGATATAATACCTATCTAATCCTTGAATTCTAGATTTGGTGATTTAAAGTAAGCTTTGAACCTTGAAAGGACAAAGTATGAGTTTATGCATGATCTTAAGAAATCTATGAAAATGTTTAAGGGTGCTTTGAGAGTAAAGTACAAAGGATGATGATTGATGTTGTGTTGTGAAAGGCTATTCTCATAAGCACATACTAGTATGATGTGAATAGTTATCTCACATAATATGGATTCTTAAGTTGAAAGGCTATTCTCACCTAATTTAATCAAAGAGTAGGAGCTATTCTAATTAAACTAGTGGATTGGTTGTCCAAGGACACCTCTCCATGGCTAATAAAATTAAGTAACAGATGACTATTCCATGGGAATTATTCTTAGCACCGAGTCGATATTGATGTGAGATGGAAGCTCTCCCATTAGTAGAGGTCGGGTTTCTAGAAGCAATCTCTTGAGATAGAAGCTCCCCCGTTAGTAGAGGTCGGGTTTCTAGTAACAATCTCTTTATCCCATAAACTATGTGCCCCTATAGGATGATTAGCTAGTGGATCCACTTAAGCTAGAAGTTCATGGTTCTACCTTAGGCAAGTAGAACAACCTTTTTCGGTGTGGGAGACACCAGGGGATCATGTTATAGCTTACATGGTCTCTATGTCAGTTAAGACTAATTTTCCCACAACAAGACTAAAAGTAAACTAAGGTTACTCAAGGAGTATCAGATATGTGTTCAAATGTTTTAAAGAATGATGTTATCTTGCATTGGCCTTGTTTATGACTTATGTTTTCTAACCTTTTTATATTATGCTTTAACTTGGTTCAATTGCATGTTATGAAATGAAATATCCCTTTTAGCATGTCTTAAATGTTTTTATGCATGTCTATTATACTTGGTGCATTGTTTTGTACTAACGCATACTCTTGCCTACATTTTCCCTAAATATAGGGTCCGACAGACAGGGTTCCCAATATCGTGGCTAGAGCTTGGATTTACTTGATTTCCCGATCTTGGTGAGTTCTCATGGTTCGAGGACGAATTTTATTGTTTAGTTTCTCTCTTGTATTTCCTTTTTGGACATGATGTATGGGCTAGGCCCAATAAGACATGAGTTAGACTTCCGCTTTGCTTTATAAAATGTTTTGGACTTGGACTATTGTTTTACTTGTATTGTTCTATTTCTTATGTTATGAGAGCTAAGTGGCTTTTATGGATTCCTTCGGGGTTCTATACGCCATGTTACATCTAGGGTGTACTCCTGGGTCGTGACATATTAGTACATGGTAGTACATTCCATGTACTAATGCATACTTGTGCCTACATTGTTTTACTAATGTAGGGTCCGACACTCCTACTTCTCACACTTGTGGCTAGTTGATCCTTTGGCTATTGAAGATTAGTGAGTCCTCATGTACCGAAGACCAAGACACTTTTATGGCTTTTTTTCAGTTTTAGACTTTGTATGTGATGTATGGGTTATTAGATGGCTTTTGAGACTTATGTTAGACTTCCGCTTGTCATACTTCTCTTATGATATAAGACTGTTTCATTTGAAATCTTTATTTCTATAATCTTGTATGATGTATGCTAAGTGGCTTGTGTGGGGCCTCTCAGGGTCATATGCTTCATGTTACGCCTAGGGTATGCTTTGGGTCGTGACAACAAAAGACTCAAAACATATAAGAAATCAAAAATAAATACAATTATATATCAATGCAATTTCACAAACTAAAGTCTAAGAAGACTAGAGTACAAATAAATATTACTTCTACCTTGTGAGGCAAAAAGAATGTTTCCATAGACCCTCAGCTCAAAAAAATCCAAAATAAATTGATATTTTTTAAATTAAGATGAAATATGATGGTTCAGGAGAGTATTAAATATGTCTATGAAAGATAGACTTGCTAGACGAAAAATGCCACAAGGGATGAATATTTTTTGTGGCATAAGCAATTCAACTTTTGTTTATTTTGAATACCTTTAAATTAAAAAAGAAAGAAGTTTTCTTTTATAAATGGGAAGGGTGCTAAGTGTGATGTCAATAACATTAATGGTAATTAAAGTCAAATCTATCGGTAACCCTCTAAAACTGGGACCAAATTTCACTTAGACACCTCAATTGGATTATTCAAATTTTAGACACCTCATGAAGGGTCCCACTATATTATTTCGACACTTTTTTTGACAATAAGCAAAAAACTGAAGGAGAGTGTAATACACTCTTTGATGACGTGGCAAACAACCAATTAAATTATTGCATATGTTATTTTAAGTTAAAAATTATTTTAAAATCTAACTAGTATACGTGCCCGCGCGTTGCGCGGATTTTCTAAAATATAATAATTTTTTTATTTAAAAATAACTAATATGAATTATTATTGAGTAAGAGAAGTACTATATGTGTGTGTATAATCAAGACACCAAATATTATTCTAAAAACTTCTCATTTTCCTAGTATAATGAAGTATTAGCATATAAGATGTGTGTTGAATTCATATTTGTGCTAATTAATTAAAATTTAAGTTCATAGATCAATCTAAAACCTAGTATTAAAAATACGGAAAAGGGTCAAAATTGCCCCTGAACTATGCGAAATAGACCACTTATACCCTCCATTACATTTTGGGATCAAAACTACCCCCGCCGTTATCCCAGGAGACCACAAATACCCTCAAAAGTTAACACCCCAAATTTTTAGTGACGTGGCAAGCCATGTGGAACTAATCCCTCCACCTAAGCTTTGCCAACTAAGATTCACTACAAAAGAACTTGACCTTTAGTGGCGACAAAGTCGCCACAAATTTCCAAAATATTGCCACTAAAGGTTATGAGTGACTTTTAGTGGCGACTAAGGCTCCAACAACCATTCGCTAGTAAAACCTATTTTTTCAACAAAAAAATATGATAATTAATTTTCGATTGCAACCTAATTTTCTAAAATAAATAACTTGCAATATTAATATTAAAAACATACAATATTATTACGAAAAATCTTCAAAAATACTTCTCGATTCAAATCTCCTACTATATAATGCATCATTGTACATTTTATACATTTACATATGACATAAAAATAAAACATACAGTGTCTTCAAACTCCTACTTAAT
>JAJOOE010008497.1:0-21447 GCA_036250405.1 Solanum raphanifolium | reverse complement strand
AACCACTTTTGTCCCTTTTTGGTTATTGTCTTTCATGATGATTACATTTATATTTTATGTTTGAATTACATCTATAATAGGTATACTTATAAGTATTGGGTTTTAAGTTTTACTTATGATTTATATTAGAAAGTATATTTAAGGGATTAAATATTATTACTTTGGTTATGTTATTAATTATTGACATAACCGAATAACCAAACCGAAAAAGCCGAACCGAGGGAAAAACCAAACCAAATCAAATTTATTTTGAATCAAATTGGGTTACACTTTTACAAAATTAAAAACCGAAAAACCGAATGCACACTCCTACCTTAATGAGAGAGAATCTTGGATCCGTCATTGATTCATTGCCAACACAAATCCAAAAAATATCTTGATTTAATTTGTTTTTACTTGTTGAGAGTGGACCACAAATGCATATTACATTTTTGTTTTCATCTTATTGTATTATTCCTATTTCTTAGTAAATATTCTTTGTAATATGATTTGAGTTGGAAATTCTGAGATAATATTTGTGTGGTTGAACATCATTTTTTTTGGTTTACCATCCAGTGTCTGATATCCACATTGGAGCCCGACTAAATCTGGATTCGCGCTATAAAGTCCCACATTAGGGTGGTAAAAGCAGGGACTCCGTACCCAAGGAGATTCAACTTCGAAACCTCCACGAAGGAATTCTTACCACAACCCTATTTAAATTGTCATATAATTGAATTACTTGTCTCGAGTGGATAACACATGGATAGTACATTTTTGTTTTTTAAGAATCTTTATACATCTTTGATAAAATTGATAAAACAAAATATGATCTATAAATTATTAAGGAAAGTGCAAAATTTGAAATTCTCATAAGATGAAGTAGAAAATTGTTAAAAAAAATATTGATCAACGTTGAAGAAGTTTTGCAGCCATACTTAAGGTCAGAAGACAAATTAGAATTTTAACCTTATATATTTTAAATTTGAATTCACACAATGTAAGATCAATTTCTAGTATACCCTTTGGACAAAGATGTCACAACTTATTATCATAATATATATAATTGAAGAGAGAAGAAAAAGGAAAGGCAAAGACAATAATACATCAAAAGAGGAAGGTTAGGACCATTGATGCTTCATCACTTTTATCTTATGTATTATATTGATCTACATCCCGTGACTAAACTAACTTTATGATGCATGATTAAAACTTTATGATAATATATTTATTTGGTTTCTTTTTAATAATGCACTAAAGAAACCTTAAGAACAAGTGATTATATATATATATATATATATATAATTGATACTCGAGATATGATTATCATTATCAAAAGGGTTTGACATTTGCTTGAGAAATGGTATTTTGACATGTATTTTCGTTGAAGTTTGACATAATGTGATTTGAGTTGGAAATCCTGAGATATTGGAGTGATTGAAAACATTTCTTTTTTTTTGGTTTCCCATTCGATGTATGGTATTGCGCTGTAAAGCCCCACATTAATACGTTCCCTAACAAAGGTAACTCTGTATCTAAGAAAATTCGAACTCGAGACCTCTCGATTAAGGACACAAATATGTAGCAAATTAAAGAGGAATAACAAACTATATATTCTTCAATACATAGTACATTTTTGTTTTTTAGAATCTTTATACATCCCGTGACTAAACTAACTTTAGCAATATGCATGCATGATTAAAACGTTATGATAATTATATATTTGTCTATAAATAGTTGAGTGTGATCACCCTTTGTTTTTCACCTCAAACATAAAATTAATTATGGCATTAAAAGTTGTAGTATTTGTTTTGTTTGTTGCAATGGTTTTGTTTACAAATGAGAATAATGCTGAGACGGTTGGAGACTTTAACAAATGTCTGGGGGATTGCGTGAGACATTGTTATGAAGTTGAAAAGGACCCAGTCTTCTGCCCAATGCCCTGCCCTTTCAAATGCATGGGTACTCAATCACATGATAGGGCTCAAACTCAATCTCGCATTTGTAATGTTGGATGTTCTCTTGGCCATTGTTACAAATTTCTCATCAACAAATATGGTATGTAACGTATAATACACATAGTCCGATTTCATTTTTATGTATTGACGGAGTCATGATAATATAATCTTAAATCAAATACATGCATGCTCCTTAATTAGTCCTAATTACTTGTTAATTAATTTTGCAGATCATCACAAGTTTGGAGGTTGCATGACAAGTTGCAATGAGAACTATTGTATTAATGACAATATTAATATTGCTCTACCAAAAGCTTAATAAGAAGCATTAATTATGACCACAAAGTATATTGTGTCGTCTATGACACTATGCTATATATACTAAGCTACTAATTAAATACTTTTGTGGTTGTAATTTTCTAAATTATGTAATCGTTATGTGTGTTGCTACTTGAATAAAAGTCTAGTGTTTTCTATTAATTATTATTATATTGTTTTATTCATGATTACAATGTTTGAATACATGGTATGATTTTTAATTATTATAATATCAAATATTAACAATTTGAAAGATAAATTTTAATATATATATGTATAACATGTATGAGGTAAAGTTATTATAAAAACATATCTAGTGCCACAAATAGAATATGATATATTTGTCCTAACTAATCATGACCTCTACTTCTTCTATCACAAGAACTCAACACGATAAAATAAAGAAATTCTCATAAGATAAAGTAGAAAAATGGATAAAACAATAATTTGTAATAATGATTTCAATTGTTAATAATTCAGTTCTAAACTTAATATTTATATATATATTTAATAAATTTTTTAATACAAATATATTAAGCCAAAGTTATTAAGATCAGTCGAATCCGTTATTGTACTTCTAGCTCCGCCCCTAATTCAGAAGTGAATTTCTGATAAAATTCATTGGAAACTCTGTCTATAATAATCCTTTAACAACAAGCTAACTTTTGACTAAACAATATCCATCAAATATTTCAATTTATTATAATATTACTCAATTTATGTTTTTACCTGTTGAGAGTGGGCCCACTTATCTATAGAAAAAATATTCTCTGTTCATCACAGATATAATCTCGTGAATAAAAGTGTACGGATCGACGTACTTGGAAATTAATTAAATAAGAATTACCATGCAACATTAAAACGTTATTGTAATAACATGTTGTTGAAATTGAAAAAGAAATATTTGCAAACTTAAAATAATATTTAATGTCAAATATCTAGTGATTAAGTTAGCATTTCTATTAAGGTGAGTCCAAACTATACAAAACAAAAAAAGAAAAGAAAAGTAAACACATACAGTACACTGATCTTGAAGGTCATTTATAGAAAATTTTGAAAAATTACCATTGTACCCCTCTTCATAGTAACTCCGGATCATGTTGGATCCTTTCATGCGATTAAGTTTGAAATCGGATCAAAAAGTTCTGATTTTTGGACGTTTTAGAGTTTAGGAGGCTCTAAGTTGTTAAAGGTGTTTTTTGGTCAACACCCGTAGTTACGAGTCTCAAATGGAATTCCATCAATTTTCGTGTGTTGTTGTTTCCAGTTTCGAAGTCTTATGTGGGCCAAGAGTTAACTTTAGTCAACTTTCAGAATTCGGACGCTCGAATTAGATTTATGATGATTCCATTGGATTCAAATGATGATTTTAGGCCTATTAAGACATTGGTTAAATTTTCGGAGAGTCCGAGGGCATTTTGGTCTTCTAGGATGAAAGTTAGTTAGTTTGTGTCTTACAGGGGTGCCGGGTCAAGGAGACTCGGATTCATGTTTTGTTGGTTTCATTGAGTCCGGAATATCAAATTAGTTGGGTAGCATAATTGATTTGCGTGCTCAGAATTCCGAATGAATCCCGAGAATCCATTCGGTGAATTTTTGTGTCTGGGTGTTCTAATGTTGATGTTGTATCTAGTGTCATGTGATTCCTTCTTCGCGATCGTGATGCCCTTTATCGAGATCGCGTAGATATTTATTGTTGTGCATCGCGATCGCATGAGGCTTTTCGTGATCGCGTAAGGAAAGTCCTCCGGGCATCGCGATCACGTGATAAGATTTATGCAGTCCATAGAAAAAGAAAAAGAATAAAGTATTCTGAAGCCAAATGCTCTTGGATGGGTAGTTGAATAGGGGGATAAATCCCTTTTTCTCCTTTATATTGAATGTAGTCAATCATTTTGAGGTCATGAGAGCCAGTGACGTGATTGCGATGGTCATTCAATGAGTTGACTTTTGTCCTTCATCGTGATAGCGTGGTGTGGGCCGTGACCGCGATGAGTAAAGTGATCTGGACAAAATTCATTTTCCAAAATTGGAATCTCTTCCCCATTTCACCATTTTTTGGACTTTGAAAACTCAGATTAGGCAATTTCAATAGGGTTTTACGAGTTTGAACTTTTGGGTAAATCATTTTGACTCCAAACCTTCATTCCCCATTGAACATTTCATGATTTTATCATCTAATCCTTGATTTTAAATTCAAACTTTGTGGATTTTCTCTAGAACTTGAGTTTGAAGAAAAATTGTAATTTAAACTTGATTTCAAATCATTTTTTCATGTGATATTTTTACTTCTCTATAGGGATGTATAGGGGTTCTCCATTACATTTTTTTAATGGCAGAATGAATGACCCTTGTACTTGACTCCGTTTGTCACCTACACCCTTCTACTCACGACTTTGTCAACTGAACACTTACAGTTATTAAAACACACTATTTTAAACTCCTTTGACCGTTGACTAAGCTTATGTGGCGTTTTTTTGCTAAATCAGACCAAGAGCGTGGTTATACACATTTAAAAGCAAGTGAAGACAATTATTTAAATTTTAAAAAATATTCAAATTAAAAGAGTTTTTTTAAAAAAAATTAAAAATAAAACTTCATTCCCAATATGTTGTACGTTTCTTCTTCTTCTTCTTCTTCTTCCTCATAATTTCACCCAACACCCACCATCACCACACACATCTTCTTTGATTTCTTCTAATGCTCTTACACACAATTCTTCCTCTTTCTCTTCTCATGTGCTTTCCTATCATTTGAGAGTTGTACAATGATTGGGGAAAAATATATTTATTTAGATTTTGTTAAAAGAGAGGGGAAAAATGAGGTTCTAAATTGTGAAATAGATGCGGATTTTAGGTGAGTTATTGAAAAACATATGTTTGATTCATTCTAAATGTTACACAATTTTATTGAGAGCATTTTTTGGAAGAGTTTTTCTATAATGACCCATTTTTTGTCTCCTCTTCTTTCTCTCATCCTCCATTTTAGTCACTTTATTTCTCACCTCCATTAAAATAGCAAAATTTATAATAAAAAACATAACAAAACTTTGCTTATCTCTAATTCCTCTTCAACGTAAAAAAATTCACCGGGAAAGAAAAAAAATGAATGATAACATAAAATCTAAGTAGCAAAATAGATGAAAAATATGTCAAGAGAAGAAAAAATGGAAAGAAATCAAGAAAGAAGGATCTTGGATATTAGTTTGAGATTTCTTTAAAAAAAAAAAAATTGTAATAAGAAAATGACGTGATAATATATATCTGATGTGGATAGTGAGGTGTTATTCACATCATCGCGATTGAGAGACACACATGATTAGAGAGGTTTAAAATAGTGTGTTTTAATAACTTTAAGTGTTCAGTTGGCAAAGTCGCGAGTAGAAGGGTCCAGGTGACAAATGAAGCCAAGTATAAGGGTTTCATAGGTCATTCTGCTTTTTTTAATTTTATATCGTTTTTACATATAAGAAATCTGAAAATAATTTATAAAAAATTTGCAAAGATTAGCTTCATTAATTCAAATTATAAATAATCAAATGAACATCATTTTCTTGAGATGACGAAAGTAAAAAATAATTGAGGAGAGACTCAAGAGAGAAATACAGAAGAAAAAAAAATGAAATAGCAAGCACAATAATAGAGTCAAAAGAGGAAGCATATATAGCACAACCGATGCATCAACCACTTTTTATCTTATGCATTATATTGTCCCTCTCTTAATAGAATCAACCTTCAATTTCTATTCTTAATCAAAGGTCTCAATTTAAAATTTTGATATGAAGAAAATCTTATATAGATAATGATTTTTATTATAAGCCTCACGCGGCACGAATTCAAATTAATCGAGATTTCAATATAAAATCAAACACTAAATTTGAAACCAAAGAAAACAAAAGTAAAAGAAATTTGAAAGTTTATTGTTGAAGTGAACTCTTGTACATATATTTGGTTTGTTTTTATTATACTTGTTGAGAGTGGGCAGCTAGCTCATACATAGTACATTTTTGTTTTTATTTTAATTCGGCCTAATCCATCGGTGACCCCATAAAGTTGCCAGCAATTTTCAGAGTTCAAAGTCAAAAGGGCAACAAAATTTTTCGAAAATTTCAAAAGGGCAATAAAATTAGTTATCAAACTAAAAGGGCAACAAATTTAGACGCCGTTCAATTCCGTTTAAATCAGAATATCCGCCGCAAGGCGCGGATACCTATGTGACTTGTAAGGCACAACAACTTTTAGCCTTGTAAGGCTCAACCGCCATGAGCCTTACAAGGCACATGAATGTCCACATTTTGCAGCTTTTAAAAAAAAAAATTGGTTTTGTGAATTGAGTTGTTAGGTATGTTGATGATTTACTATATTTATAAAGAACCAATATAATGTCTATTTTAAATATTTTTAAACCCTAGATTTGACAAAGCAATTAAAAAAACTAATATAATGAGTTTCTTTATGACAGTGACTATAAAAATAAAATTAAAAAAATAACCTCAAAAAAACTTTGCTTTAATTTACTTTATTGTTTTTTGCATTCATTTCTTGGTTTTATTAGCAAATGATCATGTGATTTTCATTAACAAGCACATGATCAATTTCTCTTTTTGCACACTTCTTTTTTGAAGTATGAAAATGGCATCTTCATTTTCTCTTTTTAACAAGTATTAGTTATTAGGTTATACTAAGTTATAATTAGTAACTAATTAAGCAAAATATTAGTCATATGATAACCCTCTAGTTAAAATTGTTATTGGACTACTGGAGCTTAGAGCAACGGTAAAATTATATTTGTGTGACTTATAGTTTGAGTCACGCGTGGTAGCAACTACTCCCTCTGTCCCAGTGTATGTGGCTTACTTTCCTTTTTAGTCAGTCCAAAAAAGAATGACACATTTCTATATTAAGTAACAATTTAACTATAAAATGTCTATTTTACCCTTAATGAAATGATTTACAGCCACACAAATTTCTATCATTCATTTTGGACCACAAGTTTTAAAAGTCTTCCTTTCTTTCTTAAACTCCGTGCCGAGTCAAATTACCTCACATAAAATGGGACGAAGGAAGTACTAATAATTAATCACATCTTTGATGAGTGTGACAATCTTTCTCAGATCCTACGTGAATGTAGAATGTTTTGTGCACTGAACTGTTTTTTTATAATTGTTATTTGACTCATATATAGTTATGTATGTTAATTAGAAGATTAATTAGTTGGCCTAATCATATTAATGTTTAATTAGTATTATCATCATCATTGTAATAATGGACCAAAAAGTTAATGAATTTTTAAGAAAAAAGATAATGAGGTTTAATTAGTTTTTGTTCTTAATTAGTATGAGGAAATCATGGCTGTCTTTAAATGATTTAATACTAAATAATTATAAAACTCTCAAATTAGGACATTTCTCTTATGTTTCTTTTGAGAATAACATTGAGACACTTTTACCAAAAAAAAAACTAGTCAAATTTCAGTACAAATAAAGCAAAACAAGAAACAAAAAAAAAAGGTTATAAATTAAATATTTGTAAATCCAAATGATTAGTAGTCACTCTGACTCATACTATTGGTAGTGCATGTTATTTAATTTTATTTCATTCATAATTAAGCTACCTCCCAAATTCCACATATCAATTATCATTTCATTAAAAAAAAAACCTCCCTAATATACTTCCTTTGTTCCAAAAGTAGTTATCGATTTTAAATAGAGTTATCAAGTTTGAGTTTTGGTAAAAAAAAATTTGTATAACATTTTTCTCTTTAATGGTCCATACGAAAAACGAGTATGAATTAATCGATACCCTAATTAGTCAGAATTTTTTGTGAAGAAAGTCAAAATATAAAAAAGTATAATGTATATACATAAAAAGATTTATTTATTTATATAGTGTAATTTTTTTCAGACAAATATAAAATGGATATCGGACGTCGAGAAAAAACTTTTAAGAAGAAAATAAAAGAAGAGAACATGGTATTTGTCCAATTATAGAATTTTTTGCTTGTGATTAGGAGGAATGAGTTTAATTTAATTAATATATATGTCATGACCAAATTAAAGAGCAGCTAGACAAGAAACCATGTTTTTTTTAGAGTTGTTTTCCTCTTTCTTAGTTTTTAATTTAACTTTTATAATAAAAAATACTGTTTAATTTATTCTAAGAGATTAATTAGAATAAATTAATTAACATTAATTGGATTGATATAAAATTATTTAATTAAAGGGTTAGACATGTGGAGTAGTGGAAAGTGGCTTAGCTTGACCAAACAGTAAAATTGACAAATCATGTGCACAACAAAGAAAGACAAAATTATTTTATTTAATAAGCCTTGAGTTTTGTCATCAAATGATAATAATTTTTTTTTTAAAAAAAAGTTGCAAAACGCAGACATTCATGAGCCTTGTAAGGCTCATGGCGGCTGAGTCTTACAAGGCTAAAAGTTGTTGCGCCTTACAAGTCGCATGGATATCCATGCCTTGCGACAGATATCCTGATTTAAACGGAATTGAACGACGTCTAAATGTGTTGCCCTTTTGGTTTGATAACTAATTTTGTTGCCCTTTTGGAATTTTCGAAAAAATTGTTGTCCTTTTGGCTCCGGACTCGTGGGTTTATGGCAAAAAAAAAAAATAATGCTAAAAAATAATAAAAATGGAGTAATACAATGGAGAAGATGACTTTGGAAAGCTGTGGGGGTGTTGCATTTTTCTTTAAATTTGTCAAACTATTTTATTTAATTTTTTTTGATAAAAAGACCACATGTCATTGATTCATTGGTTAATTTGTCATATATTTTGATTCTTATTTTTTCTCTTTAATATGATAGACTCTTAATGAGTTGGCATGATATAATTGGGCATCTAATCCATGTGGCCGCACTTGGTTAACACACACTTGGAGTCAACATGTACTAGTGAAAAAAGTGTCAAAATGACACAATAGGGTCTGACACGAGGTGTCTAAAATGAACAAAGCTTAGTTAAAGTGTGTAAGTGAAAATTGCGAGTCCGGAGCCAAAAGGGTAAGAAATTTTTTCGAAAATTCCAAAAGGGCAACAAAATTAATTATAGAACCAAAAGGACAACTTTCTGACGGAGAATCAAACGACGTCTAAATTAGGACAGCCGCTGCAAGGCGTGGATTCCCATGCGCCTTGCAAGGTGCAGCCGTCATGAGCCTTGTAAGGCTCAGCTGTCATGAGCCTTGTAAGGCTCAGCCGTCATGCGCCTTGTAAGGTGCATGTAAATCAGCGCCTTACGACTGTTTTATTAAAAAAAAAAAATTTGTTCATTATTAAAAAACGAGTTAAATTATCAATGGTTTGAAAATTATAAAGTATAGAACAATTGACATCATATTTGGTGTTAGTCAGTGGGATGTTAGGAAAAAAAAAGACATGTTAATGTTTTATCCCCTCATTTTTTAATTTGATTAATTAAATTCAATTCTAACCGTGTAATAAAAGCGTAAAAAAGTTAAGATCAAAGTGTGAAATTTTTTATGCCATGGAATATAGCATCTAATTTTTATTTTTTTAATTAACTCCTCCGATTATTAAAAATAAAATAATTTTTGAAGTCCTCTGATTATTAAACTCTTCTTTTTCATTATAATTTTGATAATATTTCATAATTGACAATTAAACTCTCTTATGCATGTAAAGTTGTTACAAAATCTAACGATATTTTTAATGGTTGTTTTTTATAATATATGTATTTAATATGCATAAGCGAATTTAATTGTCATTTATGAAATATTATCAAAATTATAAAGAAAAAGAAGAGTTTAATAATCGGAGGACTTCAAAAACGTTTTTTTTTTAATAATCGGATGACTTCAAAAAAAAATAATTAGATGCTATATTCCATGGCATAAAAATTTTCACACTTTGATCTACTTTTTTTTACACTTTTATTACACGATTAGAATTGAATTTAATTTATTAAATTAAAAAATGAGGGGATAAAATGTCACTTTTTTCCTAACATCCCACTGACTAACACCAAATATGATGTCAATTGTTCTATACTTTATAATTTTCAAACCATTGATAATTTAACTCGTTTTTTAATAATGAACAATTTTTTTTTAATAAAACAGCCGCAAGGCACTGATTTCCATGCGCCTTGCAAGCCGCATGCTGGCTGAGCCTTACAAGGCGCGTGGAAATTCGTATATTGCGGCGGCTGCCTAATTAGACGTTGTTTGATTCTCCGTCAAAATGTTGTCCTTTTGGTTCTATAATTAATTTTATTGCCCTTTTGGAATTTTCGAAAAAAATTCTTACCCTTTTGGCTCCGGACTCCAAATGTATGTGTCTATAGCTATTAAGAAATAGTATTTTGACATATATTTTCATTGAAGTTTGACATAATTAATATGATTTGAGTTGGAAATTCTGAGATAGATATTTGTATGGTTTAAATTATCATACTTGATTTGTTTTGATTTACTTGTCTCAAGTTGATAACTCATACATAGTACATTTTTGTTTTTATCTTTTTTTCATGTATTATATTGTTCCTTTTTCTTTTTAGAATCTTATAGCATATATATACATTATCCCGTGACTAAACTAACTTTATGATAATATATTTATTTCTCTATAAATACTTGGTTTCTTTTTAACTTTGAAATTACAAAATTAATAAATATTTTAATATACTTGACATATCTTTAATTTAAAATTATAAAATTTTATTTTATTTTTTTAAACTATCAAAATAAGTCAAATAAAGTAAAAACAACTTTATCTTTACCTCCACTTTAAGTAGCTTAAATTCCCACCAACCTACTTCGAGTTAATATCTCAAAAGGTCACTCAATTATGTGAATTTATCTAGCAAAGTCATTAAACTTTATGTTATATAAATAAAATCACTCAACTTAAATTTTTATATCAATTAAATCACTCAACTCAAAACTTTGACAAACAATTGTTTTTTTCAAAATCGAAATTGGTCATCTATATTTGTAATGTTATTTTACTCTTTTTTTTTACAAATTTCTGGCAATATACTTAACCAAACAACAATTACATATATTCGACCATTGTAATTGGTTGTTAGCAAAAACTAGAAGCTTAGCATTTCTAAGTTCATCCTGGTGTCCTTAATTTGATTGTTCCTATGTTTCAAAGCTAGTGGATTTTCAGTATTTTCCTTCACATTTTTTCCTTTGACCAAATAGCATATGAAGAAACTAAAATAATGAAATAACTGGATTTACGAAGTAGTCAAAGAAGTTTTTTTTAGAAAAGAAATATAAGGCCGGGAGAGAAAGGGAGAAACTAAGGATTAAGATTTATTTTAATGTGAAAGAGGGAGAATGAGAATTGGAAGAAATGAATTTAGGAGTATGTAGATTGTAGACTACAGAAACACGAGGGCTATAGCAAACATAGGTTGGTTCTTTTAATTGGATTTAGGTTAATGAATACAATTGTGAAAGAATTTGGATCTAATTACATGTTGATTAATAAAAATAATATTATATATTTTGTGTGATTTTATTGATACAAATGTCTAAGTTGAGTGATTTTATTGATATAAAACAAAGTTCAATGATATTGCTAGATAAATTCACAAAATTGAGTGACCTTTAAGATATTAACCCCACCTACTTCATAGACCTTTGTACCATGACTCCATGAGTAGAGATATTAATATAGTTCCTTCGTTTTATATTATTTGATATCAGTTGATTTAATATATTTTTTAAGAAAATTATAAATTAGAGATGTATCTTTTACTAAATTAATTCTATTAGTGATGTTCTAAAATTTTAAGTTTGAATACTACTCTCTCCATTAATTTCAAATTATTAAATTATGATATAAAATTACATATCGAAACGCATAATATTTTCATAAATTTAAAATATCAACATTGATTAAAGTTGATAGTAATACCTTACTATTTTGTAATTTAGCTAATATAAACACTTCAATTTGCCAGATTTCGAAAACGTGCGATGTTGAATTGGTGAAAAGTAATAATTAAAAAGCAAAAAAAAGAAAAAGGTACTAATAAAGATAATAACGGTAGTGCAAAATTATTATTATCTGACATATATCATGGCTGTCTTTATCATTTATTACTGAGATAATTATAAAAAACACATTTAAACTATCCTTTTTTTTTAGTTTCATACCTAAACTATCACTTATTAGTTTGAGAAACATCATGATGAGAGTGGTATGCAAGAGAGAGGTGTGTTCGAGCCATAAAGTCCCACACGGGGACTCCCTAACAAAGGTGATTCCATACCCAAGGATCGGAGATTCAAATTCGAAACCTCGACGAAGGAATTCTTACCACTCCACCACAACCCAATTTAAATTATCATACTTGATTTGTTTTGAATTACTTATCTCGAGTGGATAACTCATTTTTGTTTTCATCTTTTTTTTCATGTATTATATTGTTCCTTTTTCTTAAGAATCTTATAGTACATATAAATCCCGTGACTAAACTAACTTTATGATCCAATTATATATTTGTCTATAAATAGTTGAGTGTGAGAACCCTTTGTTTTTCACCTCAAACATATAATATAATATAATATAATTATGGCATTAAAAGTTGTATTTGTTTTGTTCCTTGCAATGCTTTTGTTTACGAAGAATAATGCTGAGAACGTTGGAGATATAAAAGAATGTTTAGAGGAATGTTTTCCGTCGTGTGGTGAAAATAAACACTGTAAGAGTGCGTGTGTTATCGCTTGCAGTTATATGGCTACTGATAAGGTACAAATTCAAACTCGCGATTGTAACGTTGAATGTTCTCTTGGTCAGTGTTACAAATTTCTCATCAACAAATATGGTATGTAATGTAACTAATACGATTTTAATGTTTTTATTATTTCAACACATACATGCTCCTAATTACTCGTTTATTATATTAATTTTGCAGATCATGACAAGTTTGGAAGTTGCATGACAAGCTGCAATGAGAACTATTGTATTAATGACAATATTAATATTGCTCTACCAAAAGCTTAATTAACAAGAATTTATTATGACCACAAAGTATGTGTCGTCTATGACACTATGCTACTAATTAAATACTTTTGTGGTTGTAATTTTCTAAATTATGTAATCGTTTATGTGTGTTCGTTCGTACTTGAATAAAAGTCTAGTGATTTCTATTAATTAATTAATTATATTGAATTGTGTGTGGTATTGTATTATATTGTTTTAATCATAAGAAGAAGAAATTCTCATAAGATGAAGATAAAACAAAATATTGTTCAATGTTGAAGAAGTTTTGCAGCCATGAGTAAGGTCAGAAGCGAAATCGAAATTTTAACCTTAATAAATTTCAAATTTTATAACTATGATTTCAAGTGTTAATTATTGAGTTTTAAGCTTAATATTTGTATATATTTAATAAGCTTATGGCAAGTTGCAATGAGAATCCTTAATACAAAAAGGTACCAACAAATTCTGCATCTTTCACATCATTTGAGTTCTTACTCCTATAGTTTCTTTCTTTTTGGTGATTGAAGTGATTACGACAAATAACCATAGGACAAAGAATTTTGTTGAATCACACTAAGAAAAGTTCAAAATATTAAAAAATAAACCCATGAAGAAAATAGATATTTTACATGTGTGCGCAATGTAGTTTCAATAAAGGAGTCTTAAATGACACCTCTAGGACAAGGATGGCTTTGTCACTAGTTAAACGTGGATTCTCCATCACACAGATTCATATAACTTATCTGAATTTTATAATTTACATTATATAATTTTTGAACGAAGGAATTTAACTTAACACTCTTTAAAGGGCTATGGGTAGAGCTGTCAAAAAGGGGCCAACCCAGCCTCACCTGGCCCAAGCCTCGCGGGCTGAGGAATTTGAAGGGCTAGGCAGACCGATCCTTCATTTGGAAGGGCCTGAAAATGCTCAATCCAACCCAACCCTAGAAGGGTCGAGGGCTGGGGCGGGCTAGCCCTTTTTTTTCTTTTCAAACTTAAATTCTATAACATCAAGAAAATGAGAAGATTTTCAAATCAAATATGGCAAACAATGGTGTTGTTTCAATAACACTAGCAAAAAAACTATTGTAATTAGCATGTATTTCGCATACCAGATACGCGAGTGAGATAAGAGAGTGACTAGCAAGATGGGAGGGAGGCGAGGGTGCAAGATTTGTTTATGTATCCTAGATACATGTGAATTTGCTTGGATAGAGTGTATCTAGAACAAATTAAACTAATTTTGTGTCCATATATTCTAAGATACATGTATCTGGACATACCAAAATCTGGTGAGATTCATAATATTACAACATAGTGTGTATTTAAGTAATTAGATTATATACTAGTGAGATTATTGTAAGTTAGCTTAAATAAAAAGTTTTGGCCCATGGGCTGACCCCGGTCCAGCCCCGATCAAGCCTCAAGGGCCAAGAGCTTATATGGCCCGGACGTATAAGCCTTAGTTTTAAATGAGCTTGAAAAATCATATCCCAATTTTACCCCAATAACGGGTTGGGTTGGGCTGGCCCCATGGGCTAAGCCTGTTTTGATGGCTCTAGCCACGGGTGGAATGAAATTAAATCACCTTTAATTAGAAGTTTTGAATTTAAGCATCTGAAATAAAAAAAATTATAATGTATGAATTCAAATTTAATCTGATTGACGAGAGGGAATTGCTCGGATGGTAAGCACCCCTCACTTCCAACCCGAAGGTTGCGAGTTCGAGTCACCAAGGGAGCAAAAGGGGTGGGAGCTCCTAAGAAGGATAAAAAAAAAATAAATCTAATTTTAATGTAAATATCGTACACTATAAAGATAAAAAAAATATTTTAACATATAGCAATGCCAGCTGGCTAGTTGTAAATCAGTTTTTTGCAATCTCCTTGTTGTATTCTCCGATAGCAGATCTATGAGGTAGAGGGGAGGTTCATCAAACTTTATCAACAAAAATTACACGATATTTGTAAGGTATAATTATAGAGTTTGAAACTCTTAAATATAAGAGTAAAGGTTGATTTAGTACGTTGAGGGGTTTAGAATACACCTTGACATTTCAAATTTAAAATTTTAGGCACTACATTTTTATTTTTCAACCCCTTAATAAAATCTTAGATCCATCACCGTTGATGAATCCAAAAAAATATTTTAGTTTGTTTTTACTTGTTGAGAGTGGACCACAAATGTATTGTTCCTTTCTTAGAAAATATTCTTTGAATTATGTTCATCACAAATTCTTGTGACTAAAGGTGTACGGATCAACGTATAAAATTAAATTCAATAGCCATGCATGACTAAAATTTGTTTGATTTAGAAGTTTTACAAAGAGATTTTCAAACAATAAAAAAGTAAACACACGAAAAAACTATAAAAATTTAATATATAAAATATGTGCATAAAACAATATTTTACCTATTTATATATATATATATATATTTGTATTTTTATAGTGAAAAAGTCTCAAATGACACCTCTAGGACAAGGATATCTTCACCATTGATCGAACAAGGATTTTTAACCACGTAAGACACAGATTGCCATGTAGGTTATCACGTAGGACATGTGTGTTTATTTGTTTAACTTTATACAAGTTTAAGTGATTACTTGTACACATGCAAAGTTGGAGGACAAAAATGTGAAAAATGAGGTCAGGTTAAAAAACATATTCATGTATTATGCCAAAAATAATATAATTGAAATTGTATTATGTTGAAGTGAATTCTTGTACAATATACTTGGTTTTTTTTGAATTACTCATATATAGTACATTTTTGTTTTTTATATCTTATTCATGAATTGTTCCTTTATTAAAATCTTATATATCCCATGACTAACCTAATTATCATTCATGATTAAAACATTATTGTTGAGAGGGGATTCCTTTATAAATAGTTGAGTGTGAGGACCTTAATTTTTTTTTACACCTCAACCAAATAACAAGTATCCTATCATATATTATAATTAATTATGGCATTGAAAGTTATATTGGTTTTGTTCTTTGCAATGCTTTTGTTTACAAATGAGAACAATGGTGAGATGATCAAAGGAGAGGATGGAGAATGTTTAGCAAGATGTATTGCTGGTTGCCTCTTAAACCCTATTTGCACCACTCTTGTATGCCCTGGCTATTGCAGTGAGAAGGTTCAAACTCGAAATAATCATATTTGTAACGTTAGATGTTCTTTTGGCCATTGTTACAAATATCTCATCAACAACTATGGTATAGTAATAAACATGATTATATTATAACGTTTTTATGTATAGTCAGTCTAACAATTCAATAAAAATGATGAGAACCCTTAAATATATATATATTTAGACCTAATTAATTACTCATTAATTTTGCAGATCATGAGAAGTTTGGAAGTTGCATGACAAGTTGCAATGAGAATTATTGTGTTGATGGCAATAATAATATTGCTCTACCAAAAGCTTAAGAAGAAGTTATGACCACAAAGTATATTGTGTTATCTATGACACTATGCTATGTACTAAGCTACTAATTAAATATTTTTGTGGTAATTTTCTAAATTATGTAATCGTTATGTGTTCTAGTTGAATAAAAGTTTATTAATTACTTTTTCATACATCTTTTTAAATATTATTTTATTTTCCCTAGTTGATGAACAACTTTTATCTTTTCTAGTTCATGAACATATTAAACTAAAATGATACATCTATCCTAATTAATTTTTCTATATTAATAACAAATAACAGCCAACAAAATAACATATAAGAGTTAAAATGGGATGGATAGAATTCTTAAAGATCACCTCAAGCCGTTAATAAAAAAAAAAAAAAACTTGTTATGATTTCCTCTTAGATGGGTCTTACTCGACACACATCGGCATATCTATAGCGTTGTGGGGAGGTTCACCGAACTTTCTCGACAAAAGTTACATAATATGTGTAAAGTATGATTATCATAGAGTTAATTTAATTTGAACATAAGATTAAAGGTTGATTTAATGGTTGAGGGGTTCAAAATATACCTTGAGGTTCTAAATTCAAATTCTAGGTACTACATTTTTAGTTAAAGATCTCGATTTCGAACCGTTAATATGGAAAAAGAAAAAAACTTGTTAGGAGGCGATTTCCTCTTAAATGGATCTTACTCGACATGCAACAACAGATCTATGAGGTAGTGGGAGCTTCATCAAACTTTATCAACAAAACTTACACTATATTTATAAGGTATGATTATAGAGTTTGAACCTCTTAAAAATAAGATTAAACGATGACTTAATACGTTGAGGGATTTAAAATACACCTTGACATTCCAAATTCAAAATCCTAGGCACTACATTTTTATTTTTCAAATACCTTAATAAAAATGTTGGATCAATCACTGTCCACAAATCAAAAGAAATATCTTGGTTTGTTTTTACTTGTTGAGAGTGAATCACAAATGTATAGTACATTTTTGTTTTCATTGAATGTATGGTTTCCTATTTTAGAAAATATTCTTTGAATTATGTTCATCACAAGTTCTTGTGACTAAAGGTGTACGGATCAACCTTTTGAAAATTAAATTCAATAGCCATGCATGATTAAAATGTGTTTGATTTAGAAGCTTTACTAAGGGAATTTCAAACAATAAAAAAGTAAACACACAAAAAAAACTATAAAAAATTAATCTCTCTCTCTCTCTCTCTATATATATATATAAAAAAAATATGTGCATAAAACCATATTTTACCTATTTATGTACATATATAGTGTATTTTTATAGTGAAAAAGTCTCAAATGACACCTCTAGGACAAGGATATCTTTGACATTGATCAAACAAGGATTTTTAACTGCGTAGGACGTATGCGTTTATTTGTTTAACTTTATACAAGTTTAAGTGACTACGTGTACACACACAAAGTTGGAGGACAGAAATGTGAAAAATGAGGTCAGGTTAAAAAAACATATTTATGTATTATGCAAAAAAAAAAAAAAAAAGTGAATTGTATTGTTGAAGTGAATTCTTGTACACATATACTTGGTTTGTTTTGAATTACTCATACATAGTACATTTTTGTTTTTTATATCTTATTCATGTATTGTTACTTGTCCCGTGACTAACCTAATTACCATTCATGATTAAAACATTATTGTTGAGAGGGAATTCCTCTATAAATAGTTGAGTGTGAGGACCTTTTTTTTTCACCTCAACCAAATAAAAAGTATCATATAATATTATTAATTATGGCATTGAAAGTTATATTGATTTTGTTCTTTGCAATGCTTTTGTTTACAAATGAGAACAATGGTGAGATGATCAAAAGAGAGGATGGAGAATGTTTATCACTATGTATTGCTGGTTGCTTCTTAAACCCTATTTGCAGCACTATTATATGTCCTGACTATTGCAGTCAGAGGGACGTTCAAACTCGAAATAATCGCATTTGTAACGTTGGATGTTCTTTTGGTCATTGTTACAAATATCTCATCAACAACTATGGTATAGTAATAAACATGATTATATTATAACGTTTTTATGTATAGACAGTCTAACAATTCAATAAAAATGATGAGAACCCTTAAATATATATATTTAGACCTAATTAATTACTCATTAATTTTGCAGATCATGAGAAGTTTGGAAGTTGCATGACAAGTTGCAATGAGAATTATTGTGTTGGTGGCAATAATATTGCTCTACCAAAAGCTTAAGAAGAAGTTATGACCACAAAGTATATTGTGTTATCTAAGACACTATATGCTATGTACTAAGCTACTAATTAAATATTTTTGTGGTTGTAATTTTCTAAATTATGTAATCGTTATGTGTTTTGATTGAATAAAAGTTTAGTGCTTCTTGTTAATTACTTTTTATATATTCTTTTATCTTCCCTAGCTGATGAATAACTTTTATCTTTTCTAGTTCATGAACATATTAATTAAAATGATACATCTTTAGTAACTATTTTTTTCTGTATATGTATCAATCTTTTCTATTTTATTTAGTTGAAAGGCCCAAAGACCAAGGCCCAGATCATTAAAAAAAAGATATTTTACATATGTGCAATGTAGCTTCAATAAAGGGGTCTTAAATGACACCTCTATGATAAGGATGGCTCCGCCACTAGTTAAACATGGATTCTCCATCGCATAGATTCATATAACTTATCTGAATTTAAGGTTAATTTTTGAACGAAGGAATTTAACTTAACACTCTTTAAAGGGCCACGGGTGAAATGAAATTAAATCACCTTTAGTTAGAAGTTTTGAATTTAAGCATTTGAAAATTAAAAAAATTATAATGTATGAATTTAAATTTAGTTTAATTTGTATGTAAATATCGTACACCGAGGGAAAAAAAATAGACATATAGCCAGAAAGTGTTTTTATTATTTATAGGTCCTCATTTGATCTTATCTATCGACTATGGTTAGATACTCACATATTTAACACATGTTCCAGAGAATTATACTCCATCTATCCCTAATTACTTGTCTACTTTTAAATTGACACACCTATTAAGAAAATAATTATTGATATAGTAAGTTTATCATTTTACCCCTATTAATTATGAAGTGGATGAATTAAAAACTTAAGATTTTCAGAAGTTCTACCTTTTTCAAAGTAATAAATTGAGGGTATAATAGGTAAAAAAAAATGTTCTTTCTTGATTTGTCAAAATAGACAAGTAATTAGGGACAACTAAAGAAGGAAAAGTGGACAAGTAATTAGGGATAGAGGGAGTATATATATACTACAAGAAAAAATGTGAATTACATGAGGATTTTCTTGGGGATCAAATTAGTGAAATTCCCATGTAATTCACCATTTTCTTGTAGTTAGGACCACAACATTCATTTATTTTTATTTTTATTTTGTCATCAAGTATTTCGTGACTATATGAATTGAATTAATATTTAAAACATAAATTTCACTTAAGAAAAAATTTGAAGATATTGTGTTTATAATTTCAGGTTGGTATGATGAAAAAAAAAACAATTGAGATTAAAAATTATATTCAAAATCTCCAATTTATCCACCACAGAAGAGAGTCATATAGAAAAAAATATTCTCTTGATATTTCAAGTCTTTTTGATATATAATTCACTCAAAATGATTGACACTTTCGATACATCAATTTTTTTATATTTAAAAAAAAAAGTAAGAAGAAAGAAGCAGCATCTACAACTGCAATTAGGACATTTGATGTATGTTTTCCTATTCTAAGCAAGCATTGGTCATATATAGAAGTGATTAGGACAAACATATCAAAAAGATATAATGTTTTTATAATAGTTCTATTTCATATCATACTTTTTTTTTAAATATTATATAATGAAGGAAAATGATACAATTAATCTAAAAAGTATAATCATAATTAAAACAATACAATACGATAAATTATAAAATAACATTTTACAATCATCTTCTCTCGTGCTTTAATATATAGAAATATTAAAACACAAAAAATTTATTCATTACAAAACACAAATACATAATTTAGAAAATTACAATTAGTGCCTGAGTTGTTCTTGTCGTCTGAGAGGTGTCCTTTGAAGAGACCCTACGCTAGAGTGTAAAATAAAAGATTTTTTTATAGATTGTATCTAGATCTAGATAACTAGTTGTGTGATTTTTTGTGATGGGGGATTCTTGTTCAATTAGTGGCAGAGTTGTCCTTGTCATCTGAGAGGTCTCCTTTGATGATCGAGACCCTTCGTTAGAGTGTAAAATAAAAGTTTTTTAATAGATTATAGTTAGATCTAAATAATATATTAGTTGTGCAATTTAGTGTAATGGGGGATTTTTATTCATTTAGTGACAGAGTCATCTGTAATGACCCTCCAGGTCATTTTTAAATTAAAGAATTCATTCATCGTTTAGAGCATTCCTGTAGCGACCCCAAGTCATTTTTGACTTGCTGGCACTGACTGTTCGGTCGCCTGGTCGTTCGTTTGGGTTTTAGGCCCGTTTTCCTGTTTTGGAGATTTTTATAACTTGAAAAGTTGACTTTCGTCAACCTTCTTGGAAGTCATGCTCAGATGAAAATTCTGACGGCTAGGTTAGCTTCGGAAGATCGATTTTGGTCTAGAACGACCCTTTGTTCACTTCCCGAGATTTTAAATAGCAGTTGTGGAATCTGGTTCAAAACGATACTGGGTGCGGGACCCACTTTTCGTCGAAGCGAGCTCCAAATGGAAATTCCGCCTTCACCGTTGAGTCCGAAATATCATTTCCAATCAGATTCCATATAAGGTTTGT
>JAJOOE010008496.1:0-35937 GCA_036250405.1 Solanum raphanifolium | reverse complement strand
CATAAAATAAAAACCGACCTCGAGAGGTCAGTAAATACCGACCTCCAGAGGTCGGTATTGAATAGCGACCACGCTTTTTCCGACCTACGCTGGGATGTTGGTTTTAGGTCGGTATTTCAGGGAATACCGACCTCCGGAGGTCGGTATTCACTGTTTGTTTTAGTAGTGTGTGTTTCATTGAAATCGTTCTGTTTTTTTTTTTAATTTTCGTGAATTTGGTCGATGAAACTGCTTTGGGTGCGAGTTGAGTCGAGTTTGGGAGAGGAAGAAAAGATCGGGCAAATAATTGCGCTCAGGTCTGCGTCGCGGAGGTGCTTAAGATTTTCAGCATCCAGTCGATCACCTCCTCTCCGTGTCGCGGAGAGGATACGGAGTCCTCTGTCTCAAAAATTATTTCGTGACCAAAAATTTAATTCATCATCTGTGTCGCGCCAGATACCTCCAGTTTGTGTCTTCGCTCATTTTTTATTATCAACTATCTAAACTTCATTTAATCATTGAGAGATCCTATATCCTAATCATAATTCTTGAATTCATACTTCAAATTCGAGGTAGAGTTAAGAGTAAAGTTGGAGAAAGTTCTTTTGAGTATTTTTCGAAGAGTCTCCTACAATTACTTATAATTTGTTCCAAGACTCGAGTAAGTGAGCATAAGAATGAAAATAGTGTATTCATGAGTCTACATTATCATTGAGATCCTTGACTGGAGTTGTTCATGCCCATAATTCCGCATGAACTCCATAAATTGAGTATCTTTGAGAGGAGTAGTATCTTCGAGTTCTAAGTTCTTGAGTATTGAGTTCCTAATCCTTTTGAGATTTTATTCCTAATTATGGGACTACTACATGTTACCCATGAAGGTCCTTGAGTTGAGTTGTTCATGCCCATAATTTTGCATGAAGCCTACGAGCATTCCTGAGATGAGTAGTATCATTGAGTCCTTGAGTTCTGAGTACTCTGGTTCCTTATTTCTATTAAGATCCCTGAGTTGAGTCGTTCATGATCATAATTCCATATGAACCCTATGATTTGAGCTATAAATTTTGAAAAGCTTTTTAAAGCCAACACTTGAGTTCTTAAACTGATTTTTGAGAAAGTAAAGATGAGCACTCAAGCTCATCACATCTCCTTCATCACTTATTCTCCAGAAAATTACTCCCAAGGAAAGCCATAGAAGCTCCAAGAGTTCTGGTCTACAGCTTCACCATTAAAATCTGAAGGAAACATGTGTTTTTAAAGTACAAGTTGGTAGAACATCTCCCATCTTAAGGAATTCAAGTGAATAATCTGATTTAACATCAAGGTAAGGGGGAAAGGACAACCTAAACCTTGAAGAATCCAAGTCTTAGCAAGTGAGGTTTCTTTCCAGCGAGATAAATAATTTGAAAGGAAGACAGTTAACTCATTGTAATATCCACTGTTGTGCAGCAAGGTATGTAAGGCTATTCGATTTCCTATTTCTTTGGCATGAATCCAACACTTGTATTACAAAGTAAGCTTTCTAAGTGCCCTTGGTAGTGACTGATCCATAGTTGCAGTTCCTACTCCCTAGAGCATTAAAGTGAGTACTCTAATATGAGTTTATTACTAAATGTACGTGCTTACTCTACCAAGTATTAGCATGCAAGGTTTAAACTTATTTCATCGTCAAAGTACCCTTGGCACGTATTCCCCTTATATAAATCAAAATGATCCTAGATTACACAGGTACACATGTTTATATGTTGGACATACAATCTTCCCATATCTTGCCAACTTGCTTCAATTGTCTATTCCATCACATATGTCATCTTTTCACATGTTCATTTATTCCCATTATTGGTTATTACTCCCATTGTGTTAGACTGTAATGTTACCTCACAAGATCCCTACTTGCTCTATTGTACATTTTATATGTACTTACTTGGAATATGTATCCGTCCTTAAGTTGAGTTTGTCCACATTCTCCCTTGGTTCCACGTTCATGTATACCTTGTATTTGATATTAGTTAGTGAGTATTTGGCTATCATATAGAGTTCAAATCTCTTGGCTGAATGTTAAATGTGTTCACTTGATATGTGCTTCAATTTGAGATGTCAAAATGCTTACTGAGTCATATAAGCTTCTAAGTATTACGTTGGTGTCACATTTGCTTCCTACGTCATTGTCATTATCGTAAGTCCATATTCATGTCTTCTACTACTGGTCCATAGTGCCAAATCTCAACAATGATTATGACCACCAAAACAGCAATCTCAAAAAAGTTATGGTCATCAAAAGAACAATCTCAAAAGAGTTATGAACATCAAAACAACAATCTCAAAGATTAAAGAATCAAAGTGAAGCAATCTGTGTAATTATGGGTGGCAGCCCTGGGGCAAATGCCTAGCATGAGTCGATCCCAATTGGTATAGAAGGGTGGCAGCTCAGAGGCGAAAGCCTAGCATGGGCCGATCCCAATTGGTATAGAAGGGTGGCAGCTCAGGGGCGAAAGCCTAACATGGGCCGATCCCAATTTGTGGAATTATGAGGACAACATCCCAGGGGTTAAAATGCCTAGCATGGGTCATCCTCTTCTACCACTGATCAGCTGGTCATTTGTATCATATGTCTTTCCTCCATATTTATAGGATTTGTTCCTATATAGGACACTCATTCTTAGTTTGTGATATACATAGAATTTCCAGCATTACACATATACTCAAAATTGATGTTGTTGAACCAGTTTCTTTTAGTTGGAATAAGGAAGTGGCACAATTCGAAATGTGAATGCATCAGTGCAATAGTGTTACTAGAGAGGTATCTAATTGGCTGGCAAGGACCAAATTCTCACCATAAATCATCCCGAATATGTTAATAGTTGGCTTTTTATATGGTATGCGCCAACCACCACGAATAAGTACTAATAACATTTGTATTCTTTTAATAGGTATAAAACTTAGGGATAATTGTGCTAATTGCTGCAAATGATATATGTATTGTAGTTCCTACTATAATCTATGTTTTGGCTATAGAGTATTAGTATGTGACTAAAGGGTAAGGTTAACAAAAGGAAAATTGATTAGTTAGACTTAAGTTGTGATTAGTTAGGTTGTACATAGTGGGATTGGAGTATATGAAACTACTAATTTTGATTAAAGGTACTTGTTAGATAGGAAGCATGTGAGAATGAAGCTTGAATTACACGGACCGAATATGTACGTAGATCTTCTAGTTAGAAAGAGATGGGACATGTCAAATCCCCTAAACATAGGAGTAGGGGTGATATGAGGATGCTATAGAGGAGTGAGATAGGTGGCTATGAAACAGTGATTGCTAAGTGTAAAAGGCAATAATAAGGTATCAACTCTTCAACCCTAACGAGTTATAAAGGCACACCCGGGAACAACTTTGTGAACCTTTGTTAGACAGAAAAGTCATTTTAGTATTGATTCAAGTCTTGATATTTGGTCTTGATAACAACACGAAAAAAGAGGGAAATATAAAGGTTACCTAGATAGAATATGTATAGACCTAGTTCATATACATAATTAGTACAAAAAAGAAGTAGAGAATTACACACATGTATGGACTTCCATCAAATTGAATAGAGCTACTACATGATTCATTTAATATATGCCTGCAGTAATTCATCAATCATAGTCCAGTTAGGGGAGAGGAAAAATTGATCATATGCTAGTTGTTCTTATTCGCTACCTTGCTTGGGAGAAGAGTCGGATCACCCTCACATGTTATAAAAAAAATCTATTAATATGGCCAGACCTATCTAGTTAAGCCCAAAGCAGCTAACTCTCAAACGTTATGAATAATAATATAACTTTATAGGTACCTGACACTTACTTGTTATTAGAGTTCATGTTTTATGTTGTGTTCAAGCTTCACTATTTATTTTCTATTTCGACCTTAAAAGAGCACCAGACATTGAGTGTGATATAACACAAGCTAGTAATGAAGGCAAAGTTGACCTCGGCCTCCTACTCCAAAAGATGAGCTATTGAGGATTTTATTTTTCTATCTTAACTGTAGTATTTATATTGAACCTAGATGGAAGCCTAGTCCCAATATCAAAACACCTATAAGAATTATTAGGGGATTGAAGAGAGTAGATGGGGAAATCAATTGTATGTGCTTTGAGGTGAGTAAGGAATATGAGCAGAACTATCCCACCCGTGACTTAATGCTTAAGAGAATGTGTTTGCCGTTAATATGGTAGAGTGGTTTTATAGGATATCTTGTAGTTTCCAAAGATGGTCTGTTATATAATTATACATGATGCATGTTCTATAACTTATCTATTTGTATGTCATTTGCCCTTTGTGGATTACTTTCTCACATGTTACCTAATGTCATAGAATGCTTGCATGTAAGTGTTATCCGCTTCAGAGCACCGTTGTTTATTGCTATATATTTTCGTAGGACCTTTTCCTTACATGTTATTTATTGCACTGGTTACTTTCCACATGTCACTTGTCCATATTATGTGGGTACTGCATGCTATTTGAGCATATGCTATGGGTAAAATTAGCGCTCGTGGATTATACGACTCGCATATCACTTGTTTACATATCATATCCATCATAAACCATTTCTATATATATTACATGCCTCGTAGCCTATTTTCTTAAAAAATACATACATTATAGCTTTTCTAGCCATGTGTCATGTGATGACTTGCTCATATTTTATATGTGTACTTATTGACATGTTAGTCCACCTATCGATGCGATATAATGCACTTGCTCAATGTGATTTTTGTTCCATTTATAGTCTAGTTACTTACGTATTATATATTTTGTAGCTTTGGTACTCATGCATCATGTGCTCATCTAGTCCACTTCCTATATTCCTTACAGTTCATTCGCTCACACGCTACCATATGAACCGTATGCGCGCGTACACCACATATTTCTATAGCTTAATGTCAGTATATTATGCGCTCCCTTTTGTGCTAGTCTGCCTGTGTGTCATACCCAATGTGACTTATTTATCTGTATACTATGCCCCTCTGTGCTTATCGACTTGAGTTTTGAACATCTTGGGAAAATATTTCCTTGTATCATTAGGTAGTGAAGATTTTGACCAGAAAAGGTTGGGTATATATGTAAGTTTTATCACAACCATAGATAAATAACTTAGCATAATGCCTTATCCGAATGTGCGGCATCAAACTTTAGAGTTTATATTAACAGCTATGTGTTCTTATAAGACTCATCTCTGAAAAGCGTCATAAGATAAAAGAGAAGGAAAAGTAGAGCCCCGATAGGTTAGGCCTATGATTTTATGTGTCCATTCCATATAAAAAAAATTGGGAGATACTATCGTTATTCTTGATTGTTAGGCCGAAAGCTAAGCACAAAAGGTGTAACCTTCATTGAAGTATTGTGGAAGGACTAGAATATAACATAAGATACTTGGAAATAGATGATGGTCGAGATCCTAAATACCCCTCCTCATTGTAAACATCAGCATAAAGATCTGAGATCATGTGGTCCCCTTATATGATCACAAGTCCTACTAGCATTTGTTCATTTGATATGTCATTTGCATGTCTTGTGTTTAGGTATATTAAATTCCTTATTAGTATGAGTTCTACTTGTGTGTCTTCAGTGTATTACATGGTCAAGAAAGGGGTTTAATTTGTCATATTCTTATTCATGAACCATATATATTGAGATGTCCCACGAGACTTGTCTATACGTGTTTTAGGTTAGTCTATAGATTTTGGATAGTCCTACTTACAAAGAAACTCTCGCAAATCTCCAAATGAAATTCCAGGAACCAACTATCAACTACACTTATCATTCGAGGACGAATGATCATAAGAGGGGGAGGATGTAACACCCCATATTCTATTTGTACTAGTTCTATTTATATGACGCTTATAAATTGCCTTGTGGTATATTTATGGACTCAGTTTCCTATGCGACTAGTGACAATATAATATGTTTAAAGTTGTAATACCCCATGCCTTCCAACACATATACGACTAAGTGAACTCAAAAACAATTCCAACTCGGGATAGTAAAAGGTGGTATTAGATGTAAAAGTCAAAGTGGTCAAGTATGTATTAGTGTTACGGTCTTGTAAAGAAACTAAGATTGGGAAAATGGTATAAAATAAGTGAGGTGCTTGCTTGACTAAACTATGCTACTAGGTGACAAGTAGGTGATGCACCTACTTAGAATTAGTGGACTGAATTTTAAGTTAAAAGTAGGTAATGCACCTACTTAAAATTAGTGGATTGAATTTTAAGTTAAAAGGGGCAAGTAGGTGATGCACCTACTTAGAATAAGTGGACTGCATTTAAGTGAAAAGAGAGGGTAGTGATGCACCTACTTAAAAACTTGTGGCAGAAATTAAGGAGGTGATGCACCTGCTTGCTTAAAGTAAAGGACCGTATTATTTCTCCATTTTATGAAGTAAAAACGTCCAGAAGGTACCTGTAAAGCACTCAAGCTCATCACATCTCTTTCATCACTTATTCTCCAGAAAATTACTCCCAAGAAGCTCCAAGAGTTCTGGTCTACAACTTCACCATTAAAATCTGAAGGAAACATGTGATTTTAAAGTACAAGTTGGTAGAACATCTCTCATCTTAAGGAATTCAGGTGAATAATCTGACTTAACATCAAGGTAAGGGGGAGAGGACAACCTAAACCTTGAAGAATCCAAGTCTTAGCAAGTGATGTTTCTTTCTAGCAAGATAAATAATCTGAAAGGAAGATGGTTAACTCATTGTAATATCCAATGTTGTGCAGCAAGGTATGTAAGGCTATTTGATTTCCTATTTCTTTGGCATGAATAATTGCTAGCTTATAAAGGTGATTAATCAACTAGATAAACAACCCCTTTATCCCTTAGTCAATTAACTAACTTAAGACTAGAAGGCTGGAAATTGGCAGCACCTACGGCCACCCACCCACGGACCGTAGGTGGAGTTACGGCCCGTTCTGTGCTCTCGTCATTTGGTTCAGAGGCTCCCTTTTTGGGAGCCAAGCCTCCCAAGACTAAGTCCCCACCTGCGACCTAGACCTATGGTCCGTAGACCAGTCTACTGGTCGTATATGGGTCTCGTAGGTCCTGCTGTTTTTTGACAGCTTTTGGGTAGATGTTGGGGTCCTCCTCAAGGACCCTTTGGGTGGTCCTTGGGGAAGTCGTACCCGGACGTTTAACCCCTAAACATGGTGTTCTACATATAGGAGTCACTTCTACAAGTTTTCATCCTTAAACAACACTCCAAACTTCATCGACAAGACCCTTACAACTCACTAGTTCAAATGACTAGTTTCCGGACGTCATGGTCGTTTCTTGACGTTTGACCCCTAAAATCACCAAACTAACTTCAATAGCCTTTTTTTCATCATTTAAACAAGTTTCCTACTATAAATCTAACATGTGAGGCTCTAGTTCAACCTACTAGATTTAGTCAAGCCTTAGTTAGGTCTTACTAGTTCGTACGGGGTGTTACATATTTTCAGATTTCATATATTCATGGAGGAACTACCTTCTCCATATTAAAACATGCTCAACACAATCTCATGGAGCTCTTATGCAATTCAATCTCAAAAAGTATATTTACACTTGTTCATCAATTCATCTCATGGAGTCTATAGGCAACTCATACTCAATGCACTACAACATGAGGAAAATCAATCACATAAACTCATTTTCTTTCAAAACACAAGTTTTCATGAACATGCATAACATAATGAAATCATGGGGACATCTAAAATACACATGAATTCAAATCATAAAACAAATCTAGAGGAATCTCATTACCTCAAGCTAGAGTAGAAGGAAAGAGATGAGGATATCGGGACTTCATATCGGCCTCGGTCTCCCAAGTAGCACCCTCAACTAAGTGGTTTCTCCATAGTATCTTCACGGAAGCAACTTCCTTGTTTCTCAATCTCTTAACTTGCCGGTCTAAAATCTCAACCTGAACTTCTTCATAAGAGAGACTTGCATCAACTCCCACTCATTCTAGGGGAACTATGGTTGTCGGATCTCCAACACACTTTTTAAGCATAAATACATGGAACACCGGATGCACCATTGCCAAATCATTTGGCAAATCAAGTTCATAGCCAACCTTACCAACATGTCTCAAGATTTGATATGGCCTACGTATCGGGGACTAAGTTTCTCTTTCTTCCCAAATCTCATCACACCCTTCATGGGTGAGATTTTCAAATAGACCCAATCACTAACCTCAAACTCAAGGTCTCTCTTTCTAACATCGGCATAGGACTTTGGTCGGCTTTGGGATGTCCTCAACCTCTCTCTAATAAGCTGGACCTTTTCCATGGCCTCAAAAACTTTCTCGGGCCCAATCAAGGCATCCTCACCCACCTCAAACCATCCTATGGGAGATCTACACCTTCTACTATAAAGAGCTTCAAAGGGGGCCATAACAATACTAGAATGATAACTATTATTATAAGCTAACTTTATCAATGGCAAGTGATCATCCCAACTTCCCTTGAAATCGATGACACATGCTCTCAACATATCCTCTAAAGTTTGGATCGTTCGCTCCGCTTGCCCATCGGTTTGTGGGTGAAAAGTTGTGCTAAGCTTCACCTTGGTGCCAAGACCCTTTTGGAATGACTTCCAAAATTGAGAAGTAAACGAAGTACCTCTATCGGATATAATGGACAATGGCACACCATGTAATCTTACCATTTCCTTCAAATACAACTTGGCATAGTCTTCCGTCACTTAAGAAACTTTGACGGAAATGAAAAGGGCTGATTTCATCATTTGGTCTACTATAACTCAAATCGAATCATATTGGCGCCGAGTACGTGGCAACCCCACTATAAAGTCCATATTCACATCTTCCCACTTCCAAGTAGGAATGCTAATGTCTTGTGATAAACCTCCCAGTTTCTGATGCTAAACCTTCACTTGTTGGCAATTTGGACACTTAGCCACAAATCCTGCAATATCCTTCTTCATCCCATTCCACCAATAGACCTCTCGCAAATCACGATACATCTTGGTGGCTCCCGGGTGAATAGAATATCGAGAACTATGGGCTTCTGTCAAAATGTGTTCCCTTAGCTCATCAACATTTGGAACACATAATCAACCTTGGTACCTAAGTACCCCCCATCTCCCCCTTGAGAGAAAGCCTCAACGGACTTCTTAAGTACTGCTTCTTTCAATTCTACCAAAATTGGATCAAGACATTGTTTAGCTTTCACATCACTCACAAAAGATGATTCAGAGCCATTATGGACCATAACACCACCCTTGGAGGAGTCTACCAATCGAACACCCAATCGGGCCAGTCTATGCACATCTCATGCCAACTCTTTTCTATCATCACCTATATGAGAAACACTACCCATAGACAACCTACTAAGAGCATTCGCTACTACATTTGCCTTTCCAGGGTGATAAAGGACACATATGTCATAATCCTTTGATAACTCAAGCCACCTTCTTTGGCGAAGATTCAAATCCTTTTGACTAAACACATATTGTAGGCTCTTGTGGTCAATGAACACATCTACATGCACCCCATATAAATAATGCCTCCATATCTTTAAGGAAAAAACCACCGCCGCTAATTCAAGATCATGGATCGGATAATTCTTCTCATGGACCTTAAGTTGTCTTGAAGCATAGGCAATAACCTTCCCATTTTGCATGAGCACACATCCCAACCCAATTCTTAAGGCATCAAATATACAACAAATCCATTTGTACCTTCCGGTAAGGTCAAGACTAGAGCGGATGTAAGTCTATCTTTCAATTCTTGAAAACTTTTCTCACATAATTCGGACCATACAAACTTAACCTTTTTTTGAGTCAAGGCCATCAATGGAGAGGCAATGGAAGAAAACCGCTCAACAAATCATCGATAATAATCGGCCAAACCCAAGAAACTCCTAATATCCGAAGATGATAGAGGTCTAGTCCAACTCTTTACCGCATCCGTCTTCTTAGGATCTACATCTATACCTTTGCTTGACACAATATGACCAAGGAAAGCTACCAATCTTAGCCAAAACTCACACTTGCTAAATTTTGCAAAAAGTTATTGTTCCTTGAGGACTTGTAATACTACCCTCAAATGGTCAATATGCTCATCCTCACTCCTTGAGTAGATCATATTGTCATCGATAAACACAATCACAAACGTATCAAGGTATTGTCTAAACACCCTATTCATCAATTCCATAAATGTCGTTGGAGCGTTAGTCAATCCAAATGACATTACTAGAAATTCATAGTGGCCATATCGGGTTCTAAAAGCCATTTTTGGAATATCTTCCACTTTCACCCTCAATTGGTGATAACCCGATCTTAGATCAATCTTAGAGAAATAACTTGCCCCTTGAAGTTGGTCAAACAAATCATCAATCTTAGGGAGGGGATACTTGTTCTTAATAGTCACCTTGTTCAACTATCAATAATCGATACACATTATGAGTGAACTATCTTTTTTCTTAACAAACAACACTGAAGCACCCCATGGTGAGATGCTTGGCCGGATGAAACCTTTGTCTAACAGATCTTCCAACTATTCCTTCAACTCCTTAAGTTTCGTCGGAGCCATTCTATATGGAGGAATAGAGATAGGTTCCGTATCTGGGAGAAGGTCAATAACAAAATATATTTCCCTTTCGGGAGGAATACCGGGTAGATCATCTGGGAACACTTCCGGAAACTCTTCTACAATAGGGACCGACTCAAGAGAAGGGGTTTCGGATTCTACATCCCTTACATTCACTAGATGGTACAAGCAACCCTTAGCAATCATCTTTCTAGCTTTAAGACAAAAAATAACCCGACTCTTAGGCATGGGATATCCACCCCCCCCCCCCTTCCACTCTAGGATAGGCTTATTTGGGAATTGGAACTTAACCACTCTAGTTCTACAATCAATAGAAGCATAGCATGAATGCAACCAATCCATACCAAGGATGACATCAAAGTCTAACATATCAAGTTCTACCAAGTCAACAAGAGCAACTCTATGGAATAAGGAGAGGGGACACCTTCTATATACCCTCTCATCCAACATAGAATCACCAACAGGAGTAGAAATAGAAAAAGGCTCTAATAGCACATCGAGGAGCACATCAAACCCCACAGCCACATAAGGAGTCACAAAGGACAAAGTAGCACCGGGATCAAGTAAAGCATACACATCAATTTGAAAAACTTTTAACATACCAGTCACTACATCGGGCGAACTCTCTAGATCACCTCTAGTTTGAAGAGCATTGAATCGGTTTTACTTAGGAGCACTTGCACCCGAACCACTTGGACCGGATGAGGGGTTAAGTTGAGCCCTATGAAGATTATCTCCCTCATTCTTAACAACCTAGGGACAATCCCTTATCTTATGACCCATCTTGCCACACCCAAATCAAGCATTGGAGCATGCTAGACACTTACCCTCATGATTTCTCCCATATTTAGCACAGGTAGGCATTGAGGACTTACTACAATCTCCTTAACGTTTAGGGTTAGAGACCCTTTCATTGTTAGACATTGGAGGAGCATTTGAAGAACCTTTCCCAGAAAACCTTTGTTGAACCTTGAATGACCTTTTCCACTGGACCTAGAATGTGAAAAGTTACCATCATCCGTTCTTCTCTTTTTGCTTCCCTAGATCTCTCCTTAGGCTTTTTTTCCCTTGATTTATTGGGCAAGCACCATAAGGCAATAAATATCCATATCATGAACAAGCATAGTTGTACGACATTCTTTGACAACCAAGTCGGACACTCCTGACACAAACTTACTCATTTTGGTCCTACGATCTACCACAATAGAAGCAGTATACTTAGATAGTTGAGTGAACCTCAAAGCGTACTCTCTCACACTCATACTTCATTGTCGAAGGTTGATGAACTCAAGTACCTTGGCCTCTCTCATCTCTAGAGGGAAGAACCTATTATGAAAAACACTTTTGAACCTTTCCCACTCTATGGAACTGCTCCTTCTAGCCTTGCTTCTTTCCATTGATTGAACCAAATTTGAGAAACCACTTTGAGTTGATAAGCGGCCAATTCCACCTTCTCTACCGGAGTCACTTTCATGATAGCAAGTATCTTATAGACCTCATCGATGAATTCTTGAGGATCTTCCTCAACTTTAGAGTCATAAAATTCTGGAGGTTTCATCCTTGTAAAGTCCCTCACTTTTGCCGCCGTCGTACCCACATTTGGGTTCATGGGAGCTACCACCTCTCTATTGACTTGAGCCGTCACGGTTTGAGCCAACACTTGGAACGCCAACCTAAACTCTGCATTAGTTACATTCTCAGTCAAGGGATCGGTCGGAGCTTGAGGAGGAGCTTGGGGAGGAACTTATTGACCCACATTGTCTCCATCCATCCTTCTAGCATCAGCCCTTCTAGTAGTCATATCCTGAAAACCATCGGGTAAGGATTAGGATAAAAAGACTTTACAGAGTTAAACTCCATAGCACGACTTAGAGAGATGAAGAAGTGAAGTTTACTAAACATCCAGTAGCCTCTCATTCATAAATGTGGCGCGTTTCACACTTATGAACAAGACACTACTTGACGTGGTTTGAGACATCTTAGAACCATTCTAAACCTTGTGCTTTGATTACCAAGTTTGTCACGACCCGGGGTACTCCCTAGATGTAACAAGGCGTATAAGACCCTAAGAGGCCTCATACAAGCCACTTAGCATATCATAACATAAAGTAATAGAAATGACCGTAGATTTAAAACTTTATCAATACAATCGAAGTCTTTATAAAACGAAGCGAAAATCTAACATCACTGTCTCAAACCGTCTAAACATGAAGAATAAAATCTTGGGACACAGCCCATACAATAGTCCAAGACTTAAAAGAATAGCATAAAAGAAAGTGGTGATCACATCCTCGAATCCAATGAGGACTCATAGAATCTTCACTCCTTGATCAACAAAGAAGCTAGCCACAAGTGTGAGAATCTGTCGCCGGACCCTACATTTGATAAGAATGTAGGCAAAGTATGCGTTAGTACAATCAAGCACTAAATATGATAGCTAGCATAAACAACATAAACATCTTGGTTAGTCAATATAAACCATAAGCATAATCATGCATATAAATCAATCATCATAATAAGAAAGGAATACTTCTCAAGCAACCTTACTCATCCTTAGTCAAGACTTGGGTCATCCGCCTCTAGTCAAGCTTACCACGTGGAAGGAACCTCTAGCAACAATCCAAGTTATTCATTCTTTACATCATAATCTCATTATTCATACTTACTTTTAAAGACATGGGGATTCGCCTCTTTGCCTAGCTTATAAAGTCTAATGGGTATTCGTCTCTTGCCTTACTTACTTTTAGATTGCGAGTACTGATTGAATAACTCTATCAAAGATACTTCATCCAATACTAAGTGTCAACGATCGTTAAGTAGTATTATAACCCAACTAAGTGAGTTGGGGTCGAGTCCCAAGGGAGTGGTTTGTAATTGAAAATCAATAGACAAGTAAGAATATGCTCAAGTCAATCATAGCTAAAAGGATTTATGAATAAAAGCATGGTTCAAGTTTGGGGTGACACAAGTGTCAACTATCAGGGGGATTTGTTTTCAAATATCAGCTACAACAACAAATAACACGAGAATAGCAAGTATAGAGACGGGTTATTGGGATGTGATTGGATTATGGGCAAAGGTAGACAATCGGGTAATTGTAATTAATAGTGAATAGTTGTAAATCAGTGAATAAGCTAGACTTTAATGAGGGTAAACTTTCTCTCGAACAATTTACCCCCAATCAAACTAGTTTCTCTCGAACACCAACAAGCAACAATTAAGAACAACCTTCGCTTTAGTCCATTCACTCTCTCAAGTTGAATGTGTGGAAAAGGGTTTAGGGTTCACTCTCTCGAGCTGAACCCATGACAACTCAATACCCACAGACCATCGATTCAACAATTTTGGTTTTAAAACCTCTCTCTCGAGCAAGCCTAAACCACAAAGTTAGGATTGTATTTGCAACTACAACCCATTAATTTCAACCACAATTACTGAACGAAATAACTTTTAAACAACATTTATACTATCAATTAGCAATACCCAGCAGCTAAATCAACCCATAATCACACCCGAAGAATTGGGGTTTTAGCTAAACATCATAAAAAGATAAAAATCGTTACCAAGTTGTGTTTCCATCGACTGGTTAGGATTGATATAGTCTTTACAAATGTTTGAGATAAAGAATCTTCAACACCCACTTCCAATTTCTTAGAAATGGAAATCTTCAAATCTTCAAAGCTAAGGAGAAAATGTCTCTAAAACTCAGTTCTAAGCTCTCTAACTTGAAAACTTAATAGTCTCAATGATAAAAATGAACTGGATACTAAACTAAGAAATTAAAAACGTATTTATAGTCGCCCAAAAATATGTTGTGAAGGATCATTCGGCTCTATAAGTCGGGATCCCAATCCACTCGGTGGTCCACCATTTGGTCAGTTTCATCGCCTTTTTGCTTTGGCCTTCAGTAACTTCAAGCTCTGTAACTTTGGGCAATACAGCACTGCATCACGGAACCGTTCGGCGACTCGTCGACTGCTCTTTTCTATCACTGACTTGATTTTCTCCTTCAGGGCTTGGCACACTGGAACATTGGGTGAGACCATGGCCGTTCGGTGACTCGCCCACTGGGTTAGGCGATCTTCAGGCTTTCTTTTCTTCGTTCTTTCAGCTGCCTTGTTCCTTTTTGCTCAATAGTGTCCATGCTTTGTTCCTCAATCCAAATACCTGAAATTCAAGGATTTACATCAGTTATTGGCACAAAATATGCATTTGAGGACACTAAATCTATTAAAATAAATCCCTAAATGAGTCCAAATCGTGGACTCATCAACACCCCCAACTTAAATTTTGCTTGTCCTCTAGTAAAACTCAAGTTCAGCAGTGCAAAAAGGATGTCTCAAACAGTGCTACACAAGACTCAATCATGAATGCACATAAAAAGATTCAACTTACTCATGCAAGGATCAATTGTGCACTCTGATTTGACGTATTCGGGTGCTTCATCCAATAATAAGCATCCAAAGTCGTTCAATAGTAATATAACCAAACTAGTGTGTTGGGGTCGAGTCCCAAGGGAGCGGTTCGTAATTGAGAATCAATAGAAAAGCATAAAGGTGTTCAAGTCAATCATAACTAAAAATATTTACGAATAAAATTATAACTCAAGTTTGGGGGTGACACAAGTGTCAAATATCAAGGGGGTTTTGTAATCAATTATCAATTAAAACGACAACTAAAAATGAAAATACGAATATGGAGACGGGATTCTTGGGATGTGATAGGAATATGGGCTAAAATAAACAACCGGATAAATGCTATTGATAGTAAATCGCTGTAAATTGGTAACTAAGCTAGACTTTAGTGAGGTAAATTTTCTCTCAAACGATTTACCCCGAATCAAATCGGTTTCTCTCTAACACCAATAAGCGACAATGAAGCACAACCTTCGCCTTAGTCCATTCACTCTCTCGAGCTGAATGTGTGGGAGAGGCTTTAGGATTCTCTCTCTCGAGCTGAACCCACAACAACCCAATAACCCCAGACTATCGATTCAGTATTTTTGGTTTTAAAACCTCTCTCTCAAGCAAGTCAAAAACACGAAGATAAAATTGTATTTGCAACTACAACCCCATTAAATTCAAACACAACTACTGAACGAAATTACCTTTAAACAGCAAATTAACTATCTATTAGCAATAACCAGTAGTAAATTCAACCCATATTCACATAATCACACCCCAAGAATTGGGGTTTTAGCTAGACATAGTAAAGAGATAGAAATCAATACCGAAAAGTGTTTCCATCAATTAGGTATGATAGATATTGTCTTTACACAAGTCTAAGATGAAGAATCTTCAATACCCACTTCCAATTTCTTAGAAATGGAAATCATCAAATCTTCAAAGCTAAGAAACAAAGTCTCCAAAACTCTAAGTTCTAAAAACTAAATAATAATATGATTCACTACAAAATCTGATACTAAACTAAAAATTCAAATAAGCATTTATAGTTGTCAAAAAGTTTGTTGCGAAGGACTACTCGACGCAGTTAGTCGGGATCGCCGATCCACTCGGCGGTCCTCCCTTTGGTCTAGTTTATCACCTTTCTGCATTGGCCTTCAGCAAATTTGAGTTCTGTAATGTTGGGCGATGGAGTACTGCATTGTGAAATCATTCGATGACTCGCCGACTGCTCTTTTATCTCACCGACTCGATTTTCTCCTTCAGAGCTTGGCACACTAGAACATTAGGCGAGGCCATGGCCATTCGACGACTCGCCTAATGGTTTAGGCGATCCTCAGGGCGTCTTTTCTTCGATTTTTTCAGCTGCCTTGTTCCTTTTCGCCCAATAGTGTCCATGCTTTGTCTCTAACTCCAAATTCCTGAAATTCAAGGATTTTCATCAGTTATTGAGACAAAATATGCATTCGAGGACACTAAATCTATTAAAATTAATCCCTAAATTAGTCCAAATCGTGGACTCATCAACACCCCAAAATTAAACATTTGCTTGTCTTCAAGTAAAACTCAAGTTCAGCAGTTCAAAAAGGATGTCTCAAACAGTGCTACACAAGACTCAATCATGAATGCACACAAAAAGATTCAACTTACTCATGCAAGGATCACATGTATACTCAAAGTTTCAAGTTGTGACTCACCATTATCAAAGAATCTGAAACTCACAATACTTGCTTCAAATGCAAGTTCAAGCTCAACAAAGGAAATCAAATGCCTTCACACAAAGAATGATTCCATATTAACACACAATGGTTCAAAATTTTAAAGTTCTGGAATCAAATGCAACGCTCACACTCACAAAGATGAACACAATGTATGATTTCACCTATAGATTTGCCCGTATTTTCCAACCAACATTTGTTTCAACTCACTCAAGATCAAAAAGGTCTTTTCAAGGCTTGTAACGAGGCTGAGTGCGAAGGTATGGTCATTTAGGCTCAATGGCTATATTACTCATGAAATGCGGTGTGAACAACACTTCCTTTCCTTTTCTTCATGGACTGTTGGAAACCCCATTTCTTTTTGTATTTTCACAACTTTATTCCATAAATTTTTCATTATTTTTCTTTTTCATTCTTTTCTTCACTTTCTTTATTTTTTGTATGGAGGGGTTCCATTTTCTCACAACATGGGTAAAAAGGGACTTTCTTGCACGTCTTGATTTACCTTTTCTTTTCTCCATACCCCAAACTTAGGCTTTTGGCCTAAGTTGTCTATTCAACCAATCAACAAATCATAAGGATTATGGGTAATGGATCAATCAAAGTCACAATGTTATCAAGTTTCTTCCAAGAAAAGGTTAAGGCTCAAAGGGTGCTCAAAAGAGGTTCACACACTCACAAGGTAAGCCACAAAAGAGGTATAATGTCAAATTGGTTCACACTCTTTAAAGTTACCTAAGATCATCTTAAGAAATTGCATCACTTAGACAAACGGACCAACGGGGTGAATTCTAGGTGTCATCACACATGGTTCACGGTTAGCTCATCACACAAGGCATTGACACCAATGTCAAACAAGACTTCACACTTTCGCTAGTGTGTAATGTTCGTCACAAGAGACTCAACTTGATACTTGGCTAGTCACAACAAGATGCAAAGAGTTCACATATTGTCTATGCAACTTCAATTAGCCTCGTCGTAGCCGCACATTCATTTTTTTCGATTATGAGCACTATTCGAGTCATCGATATTGATCAAAACCGACACTCAAATTTGCACAAGAACAACCACATTCAATAGAAACAAGAGGTGGCGAAAAAATTTTGGAAGGGTCAAATATCATTTATAATTAAAACTAAGGAGCCACAAGCTCAAACATCAACAAAAGCAGTGTAAAAACACAATTTTAGTTCAAAGCCCAAATATAAACACAACAAGAATTACGAATGTCACACAAAAGGTGAGCCTCACCCACCACAAATAAAAACATTCGCCCTCAAATGCAAACAAGCTAATAATATCCAAAAGGCAAAAGAAATAAAGACATAGAAGGAGGTAAAGATGGGATCATGTCTACGCAGTTGCTCTATCTGTCTGGGCATCAGTGCTCGGTGCATCAGTCTAGTCTCGGGCCTCAGTACCTGGGGTTACCTTAGAAGTAACAGCAGTACTAGATCCACTAGGAGCTGCCATAGAGGTTTCGGTCAGTGATGTCTGGATCACCAACTGCATGATCGTTTCCTCAAGATCTGGCAAGTCTCCATATATGCTCTCCTTCTGTATCCCTATCTGCTCCTCGTCGGTCTCAGTATCTGACTCATCAATTGCTACCTCATCCCTGCATATATCTCCGATTGTAATCGGAGGAATCTCTGAAGTCTCAGGAGCGTCCCTATCATCTGTTGCCTCCAGCAATGAAGTAAAGTCAGTAGACTTTAGATAGTCTACATCCTTCCTCAAGTCAGCTACCTCAGCTTTCAAAGTCGTAACCACGGAGGTCTTCCCCTGCCTACTCTCACAAGATGTGACTCTAGTAGAAAGATCATCAACAGAAGCTCAGAGGGGGGTCAGTGCAGCCAAAATAGCAACCTTAATCATCCAGGGAACAAATCTCTCTAGTCTAGTCGTCCTCACTTCAGCTGAATGGGACAAATGCCCCATTTTCAGGATCATCCCCAGAGTAATCCTGGCTGGCTGGGACGATGTGGAGGTACCCGAAACCTGTGAAGGAGTAGAAGGAGCATAAGTACCTGAAGGCCCGGAAGTCGAAGTAGGCGAAGATACCTCTGTAGTTATCGAATTTATATCCACCTCCGGATATGTGTCCACCGGAGCTGCCCTTCTCCTGTCAGCCTCCTCTCTAATATTGTCACGACCCAAGAGTACCCCCTAGATGTAACATGGCGTACTCGACCCCGAAGGGGTCTCATACAAGCCCTTAGCATAATCATAGTCATAAGATCATAGGAAAATAGTGTGGAATTTAAAACTTTTCTTTACAATCGAAGTATTTTATAAAAATGATAGAAATTATACACTATGTCTCAAACAATCTATTTTACTTAGAACTAAACTCTTAAATACAATCTTAGGGACGTAGCCCTTACATAAGTCTAAAACATAAAGTAAAGATATAAAGGACATATGGTCAAGCCCTCGAATACAATGAGGACTCACCAATCTTTTTCTTCTTGATCTCCTATGTCCTAGCTACCAGGATGGAACCCAATATCTCCAAAGCCTACACTTATAGAAAATGTAGAAATAAGGGGTTAGCACAAAAAGTACTAAGTATGGAAGCCATGCATAAAAATCATTAAAACATGCATAAAAGGGACATTTCATTTGAAACCATGCTATATGCCATTTTGAACATCATCTTTGAAATAGTTGGAGAATGCAACTCACATATACTTCATCATAGCATAAGAGATATCATCACATTACAAACATAGTCTCCAACCCAACCATAGTACATATTCCAATCTTCACAAGGCATAGTTCATACACATAGTCACATACCAAGATCATCTCATCATAATAGAACTACCACATAAGCAACCCTAAGCTATACTTGTACAATGCATAGATAGGATCCCATAATCCTATCTACACTAAGTACCACTCTTAGGTCACCAACAACATACAGATCTTACTTTGCCTTATTCATAACAAACATGCTTAAGTAAGAAGACATTCATGTTCATACCTTGTAACAAGGGAAGTCAACCTTAACATCCATATTTACCTTTCATACATAATTCATAAGTCATCATAACATAAGAGAACATCACCATAACCCCCTTTATAAGTCTACTTGGGAAATGTATAAGTGAAGTCACATACCCCCCACTCACACTAAGTAAAGCTCATTAAGGATTCATAAGCATAGTTCATATTCATAATTCATATAAAGCATACATTCAACTCATAATCATCATATCATAAAAGAGACATATCATACCATCTATCAAAGCCTACTTGTGCAATGCACGAATGAAGTCCCATACACCCATTCATACTAAGTAGAACCTCTTGAGGAAACATAGAACATGCCCATGTTCTTATCATACTTAGGGAGATTTAGCATTAACCGACATAGATCATGTGAGCTACATGGAATCCGGTACTCTACCCCCATACCTGAAAGAGGTGTCCTACTTGCCTAAGGTAAAACGTACATAATAGCTTATAGGTGGATCCACTAGCTATATACTTATGTGGGCACATAGTTATGGGGTAAGGAAATTGCTACTAGAAACTCAGACTTTCTAACGTAAAAGGTTTCCATCTCATGAGATAACATACAATGGGAAGCCGGACTTTCTATCGTAAAAGCTTCCATCTTACCTTCATACCCTCTCGGTGCTAAGCATAATTCCCTTTAAAAGTCATATTAAGTCTTTACTTAAGTTCATGGTCATAAGAGAATGCATCAAACCAACATCTCATCATAATAGCTCATAGACTCCTTAAGTGAGAATGTCCTTTCACCTTGGAATCATCAACATGTGAGTAAACCTTTCACATTGTGTTCATAGTGTGTTCATGAGAATGGCCTTTTATACAACACAATAATACTATCAGAATCATAACATATCATACATATTTATATCATATCGTACATAGTCATATCATATCGTACATAGTCATGTATAGGGGTATAGGAAGGAAGGATCTTGCATCAATACAACGATATACACAATAAGTAAACACCTCCACATTTCAAGTGGATCAACATGATCATGTACATTTCATGCATAATGGTATGTAAAAGGTGCATATGAGAACTAACCTTTCAATCAACACCATAGATACATAATCATCATAGACACCTCCTTCTCAATTGTTCATAAGCATGTACATAATACCACCATCATACATAATTCACATATATTACATTCAAGGATCACATTGAGTCAACACATCTAGCATTCAACACATAAAACATAGATACAACTATGACTCAAGGAATCCATTCCTTTCATGCATAACCTCATATGATCATATTATAGTCATATAGGAAACATATAAACTCAAGCTCAACACTACACAAGCATGATCCATCATATAAGCCCTAATCAAGTTAGTTCATGTCTACAAGCTTTACTTATAAGCAATTCATGTCTAGGTGATCTAATCTAAGGCAATTCATCAAGAAGCTCATCATTCTTAGAAGGTCACATCTAAACCCTCAATTGGCCTCTTCCAAGACATAACCCTAGACTATATAAATTTCATCATAGGATGCTAGGTTAGTCAAGGATACATGTTTGATTATACCAGAATCATGTAATTACACCAAGAACAACCATTAATCACATAATTGGGTGAATATTCAACAATTCCCTCATCATGAAGCCAATTTAGTAAAGAGGGGGAAATCATGGTTCCAAGGGGAATTCTCCATCAATCCAATGTTAATTCATCATAAAAAACCATAATAAATCATAATTAAACAATTGAAATCGTTTTGGAAGAAGACCCATGACATAGATTGAACCCTAGGTTTTTGGGGAAAATTGGAGACTTGAAAACATATTTTGAGAGGGCTCCTTGAATGGAAATTAGACAAGGATGAAAAATCCCATAACTTAGGTGTAGAATACCACAAAATTCATATTGAAAATCTCCCATCTTCACTCCCTAGTTGATCTCTTTCTTGGTCTTCAATGGAGTTCTAGAGAGAAGACATTTGGAGGGAAGAGGAGTTGGGTTTTGATTTGGGGTCTTGGATTATAATGAATTAATAACTTAGTTTAGGTTCTTATTAGCTTATATAGGTGATTAATTAACTAACTAACTGACCTCCCTTAACCCCTAATTAATTACCTAATTAATTCCCAAACACCTAACTAAAACTAAAAATCTTAAAAACTGGCAGCACCTACGCCCTCCACCTACGGACCGTAGGTGGAGCTACTGGACGTCAACCACCTCCGTGGTTTGCACCTGAGGCTTAAATTTGCAGGCCTGGTGCAGGCCTTGACTTACGCCCATGACCTATGGAGCGTGGTCTGGTCTACTGGTTGTAGTTAGCCATCCATAGGTCACCAAAATTGGACTGTTTTGGGGACTGTTTTGGGGTCCTCCTCATGGACCCCTTGGGTGGTCCTTGGGGAGTCGTACCCAGACGTTTAACCCCTAAAACCCCTATTCTAAGTATGGGAACCATTTTTACATGTTTTAACCCTCATACGACACTCCAAAACTCTTACCAAAGGCTCTAGAGCACACTAGTTCAACTTACTAAATTACGGGGTGTTACATTATCCACCATTTGGGAGCATTCACCCTTGAATGACACTTTAAACATTTTAAGGACTTAAAGACTCTAGACTAGCATCCCATCATGCATGAAAACATCAATAATGCACAACTCAAGATTCACTATTCACAATGTGCACCTATTCAAAGGAGGAAACATCACTCCAATTCAACATGATCAATGCAATACAAGGAAGTAAGAACTACATTTACCAACCTAATATGCATGAAATGCAACATATCTTAGGTTCATTGGAGGAACTACCTTCTCCTAGTCAACATGCTCGACATACTCTCATGGAGCTCATATGCAATCACTTCTCAAAAAGCATTTCATTTTAGGAGGAATTCTCAACTCCTAACTAAAACATGCTCATATAACCTTCTCATGAAGTACCATAAGCAACTCTTACTCAAAGCACTACAACATGAGGGAAACAATGCACATAAACTCATTTTCTTTCAAACACAAGTTTTCACGAATATGCATCATATAAAGAAGTCATGAGAACACATAAGCACATAACACAATGTTAGCTAGGCACACCATCTCCTCCATGGGAGTGAGCATTCACAAACACTTCCAAACATCATTAATCACATAGTCATAGGAAGAATTACCTTTTCCAACTATAAGCAAGCTCAACACAACATTATGGAGCCAATGTGCCATTTCATCAAAAACTTTACAAACCATGTTCATCTCATCATCTCATGAAGTCAAATATGCAATCTCCATACTAAGATGCACAACAACATGAGGAACATGTAAATAATGAGAAATCCATTTTATACAAAATAAGAATCTTTAAAAAGCATGCATGACATAAGGAGATCATGGAAATTTCTAATACACTCATGACTCCTAAACATAAAACAAGCCCAAAAAGGAACTCTTGGTCTCAAGCTAGAATAGGAATAGAAGGAAAGGATGAGGATATCGGGACTCTCAATCAAAATTGCTATCCAAGCACATGATCTCCCACTTAGGAGTAAGCCCCATTTTTCTAAAACCTCAAATACTAATCCTTTCAAACAAACTCAAGCATTACCAAAGCTCATTATAACCTTATCGGGCTCTAAGCCTAATAGAAGTCTAATAACCATGCATCCAAACCCTACCAAGGTTAACAAGAGTAACTCTAAAGGACAAGGGAATCATAGGACACACACAACATCCAAGACTCCTAAATCATGAAATGAGTCAAGGAGGACTTATCATCTAGAGCTAGAGGAGGAATAGGAGGGAACATAAGGATATTGGGACCTCTCATTGGCCCTTGGCCTCCCAAATAAGCACCTTCAACTAAAACCCATACTAAAATACAACTCCTCAACATTTTTATGGAAGCACTTTCTTACTCTTCTATTTCTTGGCTTGCCGGTCTAAGATCCCAATTGGTACTTCTAAATTAGAGAGGTTCTCATTTAAGCACTCTCGCTCACAAGAAACCTTACCAACACTACTCAAAGTCTCATATGAGTCTACCAATCAGGGGCTAAACTTCTCAAACTCACTACACCTCTTAAGGTGAGATTATAAAGCAAGCCTAACTCATGAGCATCAAGGACACTCAATGACCTTACCATCTAAGCACATTATCCCCCACTTGGGGGTAAGCCTATACAAACTCCTTACAACAACACTACCTTCGATTCTAAGGTCGGAGCAAGTCATAACTAAACCATCACACTCATCACACAAGATGATTCTAAACCATGGAGACTTACACTTTTATCCTCTTTTAAAGGATTCTACTCACTCAACATCTCTAGGTACCACTTAAGCACCACTATTCCACCAATCTATCAACATACCTCGAAACTCATCATGACTAAGCCGGGTTCTCCCCAAAACTAAGCATACCTCACAATCACCTAGCTAGGTAGGCACACTATCCCACCCCCCTTGGCAGTAGGCCTACTCAAATTCTTCTAAACCTCTTTCATAACATAAAGGCAACAATAAAGCATCATGCATACCAAAGACGACATCACAATCTATCATCTCAAAATTCAAGTCACAAAGCCATAATAGGCATCTCAACCAACCTTTCTCCCTCACTCCTTGTAGCATAAACTCTTCTAATAGTCACATCTTAAAGACCATCGGATAAGGGATAAGAGAGAGAACTTACAGATCTATGGCACGACTTAGAGAATGAAGAAGGGAAGTTTTCCTAACATCCAATAGCCTCATATTCATAAAATGTGGCGCGTTTCACATTTATGAACAAGACTCTACTATATGTGGTTTGAGACATCCTAAAATTATCCCAAAACCTTATGCTCTGATACCAAGTTTTTCACGACCCGGGAGTACCCCCTAGACGTAACATGACGTACTCGTCCCCGAAGGGGTCTCATACAAGCCCTTAGCATAATTATAGTCATAAAATCATAGGAATATAGTGCGGAATTTAAAACTTTTCTTTACAATTGAAATCTTTTATAAAAATGATAGAGTCTATACACTATGTCTCAAACCATCAATTTTACTTAGAACTAAACTCTTAAATACAATCTTAGGGACATAGCTCTTACATAAGTCTAAAACATAAAGTAGAGACATAAAGGACATATGGTCATGCCTTCGAATACAATGAGGACTCACCAATCTTCTTCTTCTTGATCTCCTATGGTCCTAGCTACGAAGATGGAACTCAATATCTCCAAAGACTACACTTATAGAAAATGTAGAAAGAAGGAGTTATCACAAAAAGTACAGTATGGAAGCCATACATAAAAATCATTAAAACATGCATAAAAGGGACATTTCATTTGAAACCATGCTATATGCCATTTTGAACATCATCTTTGAAATAGTTGGAGAATGCAACTCACATATACTTCATCATAGCATAAGAGATATCATCACATTACAAACATAGTCTCCAACCCAAGCATAGTACATATCCCAATCTTTACAAGACATACGCATACACATAGTCACACACCAAGATCATCTCATCATAATAGAACTACCACATAAGCAACTCTAAGCTATACTTGTCCAATGCATAGATAGGATCCCATAATCCTATCTACACTAAGTACCACTCTTAGGTCACCAACAACATACATATCTTACTTTGCCTTATTCAAAGCCAACATACATAAGTAAGAAGACATTCATGTTCATACCTTGTAACAAGGGAAGTCCACCTTTACATCCATACTTACCTTTCATACATAATTCATAAGTCATCATAACATAACAAAACATCACCATAACCCCCTTTATAAGTCTACTTGTACAATGTATAAGTGAAGTCCCACACCCCCACTCACAATAAGTAAAGCTCATTAAGGAGTCATAAGCATAGTTCATATTCATATTCATAATTCATATAAAGCATACATTCAACTCATAATCATCATATCATAAAAGAGACATATCATACCCTCTCTCAAAGCCTACCTATACAATGCATGAATGAAATCCCATACCCCCATTCATACTAAGTAGAACCTCCTGAGGAAACATAGAACATGCCCATCTTCTTATCATACTTCATATTCTTATCATTTAGGGAATTTAACCTTAACCGGCATAGACCAAGTGAGCTACATGGAATCCGGTGTTCTACCTCCACACCGAAATGAGGTGTCCTACTTACCTAAGGTAGAACGTACATAATAGATCCACTAGTTATATACCTATGTAGGCACATAGTTATAGGGTAAGGAGATTGCTACTAGAAACCCAGACTTTCTAACGTAAAAGGTTTCCATCTTATGAGATAACATACAATGGGAAGCTTGACTTTCTAACGTAAAATCTTCCATCTCACTTTCATACCCTCTCGGTGCTAAGCATAATTCCCTTTAAAAGTCATATTAAGTCTTTACTGAAGTTCATGGTCATAAGAGAATGCACTAGGCACTCAAACCAACATATCATCATAATAGCTCATAGACTCCTTAAGTGAGAATGTCCTTTCACCTTAGAATCATCAACATGTGAGTAAACCTTTCACATCATATTCATAGTGTGTTCATGAGAATGGCCTTTTATACAACACAACACAACAATACTATCATAGACATAACATATCATACATATTCATATCATATCGTACATAGTCATATCATATCGTACATAGTCATATCATATCGTACATAGTCATGTATAGGGGTATAGGAAGGACGGATCTTGCATCAATACCATGATATACACAATAAGAAAACACCTCCACCTTTAAAGTGGATCAACATGATCATGTACATTTTATGCATAATGGTATGTAAAAGGTGCATATGAGAACTAACCGTTCAATCAACACCATAAATACATTATTATCATAGACACCTCCTTCTCAATTGTTCATAAGCATGTACATAATACCACCATCATACATAATTCACATATATTGAATTCAAGGATCATATTGAGTCAACACATCTAGAATTCAACACATAAAACATAGATACAACTATAATTCAAGTAATCCATTCCTTTCATGCATAACTCATATGATTATATTATAGTCATATAGGAAACATATAAACTCAATCTCAACACTACACGAGCATGATCCATCATATAAGCCCCAATCAAGCTAGTTCATGTCTACAAGCTTTACTTATAAGCAATTCATGTCTAGTAGATCTAATCTAAGGTAATTCATCAAGAAGTTCATCATTCTTAGAAGGTCACATCTAAACCCTCAATTAGCCTCTTCCAAGACATAACCTTAGACTATATCAATTTCAACATAGGATCTTAGGTTGGTCCAGGATACATGTTTGATTATACTAAAATCAATTAATTACTCCGAGCTCAACCATTAATCAAATAATTGGGTGATTATTCAACAATTCCCTCATCATGAAGTCAATTTAGTAAAGAGGGGGGAATCTTGGGTCCAAGGGGAACTTCCATCAAAACTCCATCAATCAAATTTTAATTCATCATTAAAAACCATAATAAATCATAATCAAACAATTGAAATCGTTTTGGAAGAAGACCCATGACATAGATTGAACCCTAGATTTTTGGGGAAAATTGGAGACTTGAAAACATATTTTGAGAGGGATCCTTGAATGGAACTTAGACAAGGATGAAAACTCACATACCTTAGGTGTAGAATCCCACAAAATTCATATTGAAAAACTCCCATCTTCTAGCCCTAGTTGATCTCTTTCTTGGTCTTCAATGGAGTTCTAGAGAGACGACTTTTGGAGGGAAGAGAAGTTGGGTTTTGATTTGGGGTATTGGGTTATAATGAATTAATAACTTAGTTTAGGTTCTTATTAGCTTATATAAGTGATTAATTAACTAACTAACCGACCTCCCTTAATCCCTAATTAATTACCTAATTAATTCCCAATCACCTAACTAAAACTAAAAATCTTAAAAACTGGCAGCACCTACGCCCTCCATCTATGGACCATAGGTGGAGCTACTGGACTCAACCACCTCCGTGGTTTGCACTTGAGGCTTAGCTTTGCAGGCCTGGTGCAGGCCTTGACCTATGCCCATGACCTACGGGGCGTGGTCTGGTCTATTGGCCATAGTTGGCCATCTGTAGGTCACCAAAATTGGACTGTTTTTGGGACTGTTTTGGGTTCCTCCTCATGGACCCCTTGGGTGGTCCTTGGGGAGTCGTACCCGGACGTTTAACCCCTAAAACCCCTATTCTAAGTACAGGAACCATTTTTACAAGTTTTCACCCTCATACGACACTCCAAAACTCTTACCAAAGGCTCTAAAACTCACTAGCTCAACTTACTAAATTACGGGGTGTTACAAATATACTCGGCCTCAATACGCCGTATGTCAGTGGAGGAGGACGGGGTAACATCAAAATCTCTAGCAGCATCCTGGGGTACTCTAGCCCACCAGCACAGCTCTGTGATCAGGACTGGGAATGGTAAGGAGGTCTGTCTCTACTTGGCCCTCATGGCCATCTCTTGCTCGATGATAAGTCCCAAGTCGATGCTCTTCCGAGAAATAATTTACCCAAGGAAGGCTGCCTTCGGATGACAGAGAACGGACTCATTCTGGGAAGGCATAATAGAGTTGCTTATGAATCCAAACTAATAACGTGCAGCTACACTCAAGTCCATGTTCTCAATCGAGGCTCCTGCCTCTATCCACCTCGTTGTGATATTCTAAATGAGTGGCGCCAGCCAGCCCTTAAGCTCATCCACTGAAGATGTGGCAGTAGTCAGGTTGGGGTAGTCAAATTCATATCCCTTGTCAAGTACAGTGTTGATGTACTCACTATTGCATTCAACTTCCTTACCCCGAATCATAACTAACTTGACTGGTCTGAACTCGCTGGCCTTCTTCTTTCTTTTTGGGACTAGGTCACCATAAGTTGTAATAACTCCTGGACCCATGAAGGAATATACGGGCCTCGGAGCCTGGTAAATTTCTCAAATATATGGAAATGGAGGGTGTCCCTCACATTTGAGTACTTTCCCTCCAGGCCTTCTGTCGAGAGCAACTTCTCCTCGAGGATGGTTCGCAAACCATCACCTTTCAACCTGTTCAAAAGCCTGGGAGGAGGGACTACTCTACCAGCCACAAGAGGTGCTGGAGCTGGCACTGATTCAGTGGGTGTGGCAGCTGGAGGGACCCTGGCTGAGTTAGGTTGAGATCTAGCCCGAAGTTCAAACCATCGGGACTGTAAAGGCTGGTCATCATTAGGCTTAGATAGAGCAGCCTGGGAGCTAGTAGTAGCCCTGTCAGACCTGGGTCTCTTGCCCTTTCCTTTGTCACCTGGTGGAGGTTCTTGCCTTCCTCTTTTTGAAGGATTTGATCCCCCTTCGTTGAGTGTGATACACTGTGTTCTTTTTCTGGGTGGCATGTCTATATTTGTTCGTACCATACCTACAAAACATCAAGAAAATGTTTAAAATAACTTAATCTAATTCATAGAAACACAGTTGCAGAAAGACTCGTTGAACCAGTCGGCGAGTCATCGAAATGCTTTGGCGAGCTGAATCGAGACCGCCGAAAGGATTGGCTCAAAAGTCTAGGCAAGTCAGCGAAGGGAAAGGTCTTTCGGCGATTCACCGACAGCATTTGGCGAGTGAGGGTCATCCCACCAAAAGTTACAGTGCAAAAAGGTTTCAGGGGTGCAGACAAAAGGCGATCAAGAAGACTTTCGGCGAGTCACCGAGTGCCATCTACGATCTCAAGTTTCTCGCCGAAAGTTACAGAGCCCAACAACACATTACACATGAAATTAAAGTTGAGATGGGGACATTAGGCGAACCGCCAAGTGGTTCGGCGGGCTCGACCCAGCTCGCCAAATGACCCAACGTGCCTATTTGTAACCCAACTTCTCGAAAACAACCCCGCAACCCCCAAAAACAAAATCAAACCATGCACAACTCAAATTCAAACAAGACCCATAACACCCATTGCCCTGGGATACTCAGACTTCTCCCAATTTTGCCAAATTTGGCCAATTGACGGCTTTTGCCCTTAAGAATGATGTCACTCATTCTATCATTGGGTAAATTACGTCTTTTGGCACAAATACGGGCTACTCAAACTTCACCCCACCAAAATAAACAACATGCAGGCACAACCACACAAAATTTAACCAATTTCAAAGCACAAGAACACGGGAAATCGACACTATAAGCATTACGGGCTAGATTAATAATTCAAATTAGGCATTCAAACATACTAATCCTATCAGAGAGGCCTAGCACACATCAATAACATAATATTGCTTGCATAAGAGTACAAATTACTAAAAATAAATGTAGGGTTCGAAAAACCAACCTTTTATGCCAATTAATAAAGATTGAAATGTAATCCACTTCGAACACAACTCTGACGACTAAAATACTCTTAAAAATGCGAAAGTATAGAAGATACTAAACAGGTGTGAGTTTGTAAGATGAAAAGCGAGGGAAAGTGAAGAGCTTGAAAGTTTAAACCTTTGGCCTTTTAATGAACTGTCCAGTTCTCGCCCAATCGGCGATATTGTTGTGGTCGCCGATCCACTCAGCGAGTAGCTGAGTGGATACTTATCCCACCAAGTTTTATAGGACCTTCAGTTAAACAGGGGGTCCAAACGGCGTTTTGGGTTGGGGTCGCCGACCTTTTCAGTGAGGCGCCGACTGGCCTTTCTGCTTGCCAACCTGTACTTTTCAACAACTTTCCCACTTTGTCCTACACAAACAACACACCATTATTCTAAAATAACAATTTAAAACGATAAAACCTTGGGTTTCCTCCCAAGAAGCGCCTTATTAAACGTCGTGGCACGACTTCCCCACTTAATTTTGATTTGTGGGGTAGAGACGAGACAATACATGACCCATTTGGGTCTCCAGTCACTGAACAGATATGAATGGGGAAGCAGTTATTTCATTCCGCAGTAAGACATTCTCTTTTATCTCATTCAACCTCTTGTCGTGACTTTCGACTTTGTGGAGAATGAGTAAGAGTATCTCCTCTATTTGTCCACCCTCGTTCGCATTGGGCTTTATACGCTCATGAGGGGGAATGTACCAGTCTTTCCTTTTATCTGTTGTTTCTAATTCCATGATCTTCTTGGCCACTAGATCCAGCTGAGTCAACAGCGTGGCCAAAATATGGTCTTTCTCAATCACTTTGTTAGTCATGGACATGTGATCAAGAAGTTGGGCTGCTATTGCGTAGGGTAGTCGTGAGAGACCCCCTGGAAATATTTGGTCAGCCATTCTTTTGTTTTCCGAGCCAAGACTTTTGTAGAAGCAGTCCAATAGCATGCTTTCTGAGATTCCAGGAGTTGGGAATTGCAGGAAGAGTGTCTTAAATCTCAGCCACAACTCATGGATGGACTCGCCCTCCAATTGTCTAAAACTTAGGATGTTATCCCTAAGAAACATCATCCTCAAAAGAGGGAGGTCCATTTGGTCACCATTGCTACAAGACATGTTCCAATTTCCTACTCAAAACAGTGACACAAAAACTAAAACTAAAAATTAAATAAGTAGAACTATAACTAACAAAAGCAAAATTCAACTTAACTAATAAATCTCAAGTAACACCACTCCCTAGCAGCAGCGCCATTTTGATTTGACGTATCCGGGCGCTTCATCCAATACTAAGCGTCCACGGTCGTTCAATAGTAATATAACCCAACTAGTGAGTCGGGGTCGAGTCCCAAGGGAGCCGTTCGTTATTGAGAATCAATAGAAAAGCATAAAGCTGTTCAAGTCAATGATAGCTAAAAATATTTACGAATAAAAGCATAACTCAAGTTTGGGGTGACATAAGTGTCAAATATCAAGGGGATTTTGTAATCAATTATCAACTAAAACGATAACTAAAAACGAAAATATGAATATGGAGACGGGATTCTTAGGATGTGATAGGAATATGGGCTAAAATAAACAACCGGGTAAATGCTATTGATAGTAAATCGTTGTAAATTGGTAACTACGCTAGACTTTAGTGAGGGTAAATTTTCTCTCGAACAATTTACCCCGAATCAAATCAGTTTCTCTTGAACACCAATAAGAGGCAATGAAGCACAGCCTTCACCTTAGTCCATTCACTCTCTCGAGCTGAATGTGTAGGAGAGGGTTTAGGATTCACTCTCTCGAGATGAGCCTACAACAACCCAATAACCACAGACTATCGATTCAATAGTTTTGGTTTTAAAACCTCTCTCTCGAGCAAGTCAAAAGCACGAAGATAAATTTGTATTTGCAACTACAACCTCATTAAATTGAAACACAATTACTGAACGAAATTACCTTTAAACAGCAAATTAACTATCTATTAGCAATACCCAGGAGTAAATTCAACCCATATTCACATAGTCACACCCCAAGATTTGGGGTTTTAGCTAGACATAGTAAAGAGATAGAAATCGATACCGAAAAGTGTTTCCAACAATTGGGTATGATAGATATTGTCTTTACACAAGTCTAAGATGAAGAATCTTCAATACCCACTTCCAATTTCTTAGAAATGGAAATCTTCAAATCTTCAAATCTTCAAAGCTAAGGAACAAAGTCTCCAAAAGTATAAGTTCTAAAAACTGAATAATAATATGATTAACTATAAAATCTGATACTAAACTAAAATTTCAAACAAGTATTTATAGTTGTCAAAAAGTGTGTTGCGAAGGACCACTCGGCGCAGTTAGTCGGGATCGCCGATCCACTCAGTGATCCGCCCTTTGGTCTGGTTTATCACCTTTCTGCATTGTCCTTCAGCAAATTCGAGTCCTGTAATGTTGGGCGATGGAGTACTGCATCGTGGAATCATTCGGTGACTCGCCAATTGCTCTTTTATCTCGCCGACTTGATTTTCTCCTTCAGAGCTTGGCACACTAGAACATTAGGCAAGGCCATGGCCATTCGGCGACTCGCCTAATGGTAAAGGCGATCCTCAGGCCGTTTTTTCTTCGATCTTTTCAGCTGCCTTGTTCCTTTCCGTCCAATAGTGTCCATGCTTTGTCTCTAACTCCAAATACCTGATACTCACGGATTTTCATCAGTTATTGAAATAAAATATGCATTCGAGGACACTAAATCTAATAAAATTAATCCCTAAATGAGTCCAAATTGTGGACTCATCACACTCAAAGATTCAAGTTGTGACTCACCATTATCAAAGATTCTCAAGTTCACAATACTCGCTTCAAATGCAAGTTCAAGATCAAGAATGGTACTCAAATGCCCTCACACAAAGAATTATTCCATATTCACACACAATGGTTCACAATTTAAAGCTCTGGAATCTAATGCAACACTCACACTCACAAAGATGAACACAATGCATGATTTCACCCATAGGTTTGCCCGTATTTTCTAATCAACACTTGTTTCAGCTCACTCAAGATCAAAAAGGTCTTTTAAAGGCTTGTAATGGGGATGACTGTAAAGGTATGGTCATTTAGGCTTAGTGACTTCTATCCTCATGAAATGCGGTGTGAACAACACTTTCTTTCCTTTTCTTCATCATTCTCATTCATGCTCAAAAGTCACCCCATTATTCATCTTCCATGGATTGCTTGGACACCCCATTTTCTTTGTACTTTCACAACTTTATTCCACAACTTTTTCATTCTTTTCTTCTTTTTCTCTTTTTTTTTATATGGAGGGGCTCCATTTTTCTAAATCCATGGGTCAAAGGGGACTTTCTTGCACTTATTGATTTAGCTTCTCTTTTCACCACACCCCTAACTTAGGCTTTTGGCCTAACTTGGCTATTCACACAAACCACAAATCATGAGGATTATGGGTAATGGGTCAAGAAAGGTCACATTTTTATCAAGTTTCTTCCAAGAAAAGGCTAAGGCTCAAAGGGTGTTCAAACGGGGTTCACACACTCACAAGGTAGGCCACAAAAGAGGTATAATGTCAAATTGTTTCACACTCTTCAAAGTTGTCTAAGATCATAACAAGAGATTGCATCACTTAGTCAACCGGGCCAACAGGGCAAATTCTAGGTGTCATCACACATGGTTAACGGTAAGCTCATCACACAAGGCATAGACACTAATGTCAACCAAGACTCCACACTTTCGCCAGTGTGCAATGTTCATCACAAGAGACTCAATTTGATACTTGGCTAGTCATAACGAGATGCAAAAAGTTCACATATTGTCTATGCAACTTCATTTGGCCTCATCATAGCCGCACATTCACTTTTGTTCGATTATGAGCGCTATTCAAGTCATCGGTATTGATCAATACCGATACAAAAATTTGCAAGGGAACAGCCACATTTAAACACAAACAAGTGGTGGCACAATTATTATTTTTTCGAAAGGGTCTAAAAATCATTTGTAATTAAAAACAAGGAGCCACAAGCTCAATCATCCACAAAAATAGTGTAACATACAATTATAGCTCAGAACCCAAATATATACACAAAACAAGAGAATCACAAAAGGTCACAAAAGGTGGGCCTCACCCCACCACAAATAAAATCATTTGTCCTCAAATGCAATAAAAATAATCCAAAAGTCAAAATAAAGTAAGATAGAGAGGGAGGTAAAGAAGGGATCTTGTCTACTCAATCACTCCATCTGTCTGGGCATCAGTGCCCGGTGCATCAGTCTGGACTTGGGCATCAATGCTCGGTGTCACCTCAGAAGGAACAGTAGTTGCACAAGGATCAGCCAAGGGTGTATCCGCCAAAGAAGCTTGCACAGTTGCATCTACCATGGCCTCCTCAGTCTCAGTAAGGCCCTCATACGAAGCTTCCTCAGCCACTTCAATCATCTCATCATCAGTCTCTACCTCAGACTCGGGATCAGCAGTCTCCTCAACTCTAACCTCATCTCCGGTGGTAGCCGGAGGCATATCTGTCACATCTGGGATCTCCAATATCTCAAAAATCATGGACATGTCAGTGGATTTCAATTGATCCACATCACTCCTCAACACAACAATAGCATCCTTCAGCGTCGTCACCTCCTTCATGTCCCATTGGCCACGCTCGCACACCGCTATTCTTGCCTCAAAGGTGTAACACCCCGGAAATTCCGTAGGTTGAACTAGAGCCTAAACGTAGTGTCAATGAAGTATAAAATGAATTCCCCTAAGTTGGTAGACCATCTAGGTATGCTATGGTGGTCTATGAGTTAAGGCCTAAGAGAGGAGTACCAAACAAAAGGGGCAAGCCAAGGACTAAGGCCAAGGTTGCCCCAAATTTGGAGCCACTGCCTCAAATTCCACGGCCAGCACCATGGCTCGTGGTCATGACCACGGACCATGGGAGGCTTCATGGAATGTCCTTGGTTGAGGGAGAGGGACCTCCAAGTGTCCTTGACACTGCCTCACCCTTCACAAGAGGGACCACGAGTCGTGGTCCACTTCACGGCTCGTGAAGGTTGGCGTGGAGCTCCCTTAGCTTTTAGGGAGTTGGGGGTTGTTAGGGTAGCTACTGCCCAAGGCACCACGGGCACCACTACGGGCCGTGGTGCACTTGACGAGGGAGAAGGGGGCTCGTGAACATCACATGGCACCAAGGCTTGAAGGCCTTGCCTCCACCAGGCCAAGTCATGACCAAGGTCATGAACACGGTTCGTAGGAGGCTCCGTGGTCTTGCCTTGGCCAAGTGTTGGCTTGTGCACGAAAGGGGAGCCACTGCCTCCAACACCACGGGCAGTACCACGGCCCATGGTGCACTTTCACGGTCCATGAATGTTGGTCGTGGTCCCTGATGGGGACCATTTAAATGAGGAGTTTTTGGACTTTTCCTTTTAACTCCTATTTAAGTAGGGGTGTTTTAGGTATTTTAGAGGTTAATTATATATTGGTTTTTAAGTCTAAATTCATAAGTTTTTAGTGGATATACACAACACCCAATTGAAATCAAAACTCTCCCACTTCTCTCTAAACTCTCTCTCTAAAAACCTTAGAAGAAGAAGAAGAATACATTAGAGCTAGGGTTTCAAGGTTCTTTCTCAAATTGCTTGGAGTTTCTCCATTGATTCTCAAGGAATCAACTAAGGTATGGTTGCTTATCACACTTGGGATTCCTTTCCCCAAGAGGCCCCTTCAAGATGAATTTCAAAATCTCCAATTTCTAAGTTTTCAATCCAAAAACGTGGGTCTTCTTTCTAAAGTGAAATTAATGTTATAAACTGAATTTGATTGATGTTATACGAACAATTATGAATGAATTTATGTTGTATTTGTGGTTTCTTGAAGAATTCCCCATGAGACCCATGTTTCTCCTTCTTTTCCTAATTCTAACCCTAGTTGAGTTGGATATTGATTGAA
>JAJOOE010008495.1:0-32413 GCA_036250405.1 Solanum raphanifolium | reverse complement strand
CCCCCCCGCCCCCCCCCCCCCCCCCACTTATGCATTTTCCCAAAAATAAATAGATAAATTGACTTTCACTATTGCTAGAACTTAAGAATTTACCTAAAGGTGAATCTATCATTCTACGAATAGTGAAAATTATGAGGAAATTAATATTTTTTAATAAAATATATATTGTATATCCAAAGATGTCGTTTAAAAATATTATATTACCTATTAAAGATAATTAAAAAAATGGCATTTAAATTATGATAATGTATCGTAGTATCTATCCAAAGGAGAATTATGATATATTTTTTATCACTTTACTAAATTCACGTTATTTTCTGATTTGTGAGCATGTATATCTATTTTGCAGTTATTCCTCTTCATTCACATTCTTCATTTGTTATTTTGTTCAATGGATTAAACTTCTCTGAATGCCATGAACAAGTCCAGTTTCACGTAGGTGTGATGGATCTTGACTTGGCTCTGCTGAATGACAAACCTACTGCCATTACTGATAAGAGCAGTAAGGATGAGAAGTCTTTTCATAAATCATGGGAATGCTTTAACACATTAAGCCTTATGTTTATGCGAATTATTGTTGCTAACAACATTAAGAGTACTATTCCACAAACAAAAAGCGGCAGGGAATACCTGAAGTTTGTGGAAGAACATTTTCGTTCTGCTGATAAGTTTCTCGCTAGTACACTAATGGCTGAACTCATGATCATGAAGTTTGATGGGTCGCGTAGTATGCAAAATCATAGCATCGAGATGACTAACATTGCAGCAAGACTTCGGACCTTGGGAATGAAATGGATAATACCTTTTTGGTTCAGTTTATTCTGAATTCGTTGCCTCTTGAGTATGGACCATTCCAAATTAACTATAACATTATTAAGGATAAGTGGGATGTTAGTGAATTGTTTAGTATGCTTACTCAAGAGGAGTCAAGACTTAAGAAACAAGGAGGTCATTCCATTAACCTCGTGGGTCAAGAAGTTGGTAAAGGACTTAAAGTGAAGGCCAACAAGCTTAAGAAAAACGAAAGCGCCTGTTAAAGTTCCACAGGAAGTTCATAAGGAACTCAAGGCTGATGTGTGTCGTTTCTGTAAAAAGGAAGGACACTATCAGAAAGATTGCCAGAAACGTAAAGCTTGGTTTGAAAAGAAATGTACATTTAGTGCTTTTGTATATTTACAATCAAATTTAGTAGAAGTTCTTAATAATACTTGGTGGCTTGATTCTGGTGCAACTACTCATGTATCCATTATGTTGCAGGGATTCACTATGATCCAAACTACAAATCCAAATAAGGATTTCTTGTTCATGGGAAATTGCATGAAGGCTCAAATTGAAGGCATATGGACTTATCGATTGATCTTGGAGACTAGACATCACCTTGATCTATTACAGACTCTTTATGTTCCTTCAGTTTCTAAGAATTTAATTTCTCTTTCAAGACTTGATGTTTCTGGATTTGATTTTAAGTTTGGACATGGATGTTTCAATTTATATAAGAATATTGTTTTTTATGGTTCTGGTGTTCTTATTGATGATTTATATAGATTGAAACTTGATAATAATTTTTCTGAATCCCTCCTTACTATTCATCAAAATGTTGGAATTAAACATAGTTCACTAAATAAAAGTTTTGCTTATTTGTGGAATAAACGTTTGGGTCATGTATCCAAAGAACAATTAAAAAGATTAGTAAAGAATGAAATTCTTCCGAATTTGAATTTTGCTGACCTTGATATATGTTTGGATTGCATTAAAGGAAAGCAAACCAAACATACCAAGAAATGTACCGCAAGGAGCACTCATATTCTTGAAATTATACACACTGATATTTGCGGACCCTTTGATGTTCCATCTTTAGGTGGAGAAAAATATTTTATCACCTTTATCGATGATTTTTCACGTTATGGATTTATCTATTTGTTGAAAGAAAAATCTCAAGTAGCGGACGCTCTCAAAGTGTAACACCCCTCTACAAGAAAGACTTAGAATTAGAAAGAGTCATTTTTGGAAAGAATGAAAATATGGAAATTTGACAAAAATTAAGTCAAGTATGAGTTTTGGGTCAACTTAAAATGACCATAACTCCTATATCAAGATGAGTTAGGTGTGCTACAAGATACCGTAGAAAATATCATTGAATTATCATTCCAACGCCGCCAAATTTGAACGATTTCGAGTTCGTATGAAGCAGATATACCCATTTGAAGTTGGGCTGTCTAGATAAGGAAAGTCAAAACCGGATTTTAGAAGGGTACTTTGGTCTTTTCACTACCCTTTTAATTAAATTCTTTTTTGGTAATTAAGTTGGGGTCTAAGCTGAATTGTTCAGTTTATGCTTCATCAAAAAGAGTTAGGGTTTTGAGAGAAGAGAAAAGAGGAGGAGCAAGGATTGGTCGATTTCTTGAGGAATTGAGTGCGGATTTCGCCAAGGATTCAATCCTACGAGGTATGTGAGTTCACATAGTGTTGGGTTCGTTCACCCACGCACCAAACATGTTTATTTTAGTATGATTTTCGTCTTAAAAGATTGAGACTTTGATGTTCTTGAATTGTATTCTTGAATTGCTTTCGTTCTTGAATTTGGGATGGGATTGAGGAGTTCTTAAGAGTTTAAGGTCAATTTTAGAGTTGTGTTTGATTAGATTCTTGTGTACATATACTGGATATCTGAATCTAAAGAGGAGTTGAGAAAAATAATCGAATATAGGCAAATTGGGGTTAGAAAACAAAGAAGGAACAAGTCGGACAAATCTGGGTACGCAGGTCCACGTCGCAAACCTGTTCCTCATGATTGACCAAATTTTCTCCGCGTCGCGGAGTGGTCATAGACCATTCTGCCTCAAAATTTATTGCGCAACCAAATAATTAAATGCATCTCTGCATCGCGGACTTGCTTCCATGCAGTGATTTCTTTATCATTTCTCATGTTTAACTATCTAAAAACACTCCTAAACATCATGAGATCTTTCCTATCACAAATCACAATTCTTGAATCCATAATTCAATTCAACAAAAGTTAAAAGTCAAGTCAAGAGAAGTTAAGTGTCAGGTGAAGAAAAGTTAAGAGCCAAGTCAAGAGAAGTTCATAGAGTCTTCCAAAAGTCTTTTACAAATGTTTTAACTTTGTTTTAAGACCTAAGTTTTGAGTTGAGTAAAGAGTAAAAGATTTGAAGTTCATTTCTTCAAAAGATTACATCGGGACTATGTATTCCCAATGAGTTTAAAATGTTTTCAAATTTAAATAAGAAAGGAAACTGAGATTTCCAAAGAGCCTTTGAGCTAGTTTTCAGTAAAGAGTAAATGCTTTCATAATTAAGCAAGAGAGGAAACTTTAATTTCGAAGATAGCCTTTGAGCTAAGTTTTGAGCAATTATCTCAAACCACAGAAAGAAGTATGTTTTTCAACATAAGAGATAGTATTATATTTTGGGAGTAGTATTGAATACCGATATGGGGGGGAGTTCAGACAACTCCTAGCCCCCATAAACCATGTAGCCATCATGGCTAGAAAAGGGTCATACTTTTTAGATGATTCCTTAGTGCTTTTTAGCATAGACTAGTGTATCAACTTAGTAGTCAGGTTCTATGCCCTTGGCAAGGTATAGGACGGCCCTGGCAGCGTGAGCCAAAACACTGTATCATCACAATAGCTCTTAAGTGATGGTTGTTAGTTAGAGAAACTCCCACAAAAGTATTTTGTATTCTTATATACACCGAGTTAAGTGTATTTTTATATACATTCAGAGTTTATATTGTATGTTTGCATACATTCAGAGTTACTATTGTATTTCTAAATACATAGAGTTGTTATCCATGTTTTAAAAGCTTTTCTTTATTTTGCATTTATTTTATTTCTTTATATTGAAATGAATTAAGTTGAGTTGAGTTGAGCCCAGGTATGTTCTTTCGGTTCCTTTCAAGCTTATGTCTTGTTTTAGAATTCCCCTCGCATGCTCGTACATTCAATGTACTGATGCTAGTTGGCCTGCATCTTATTTTGATGTAGATTCAGGTAATAAGGATCATCATCCATTGCATCGTTGATCCAGTTGAGCTTCAGAGTTATTGGTGAGCCTCCTTGCTTCCGGAGGATCCCCTTTTTCATTACTTTATCACTTTAGTTCATTAGGATATTGGGGGTCTTGTCCCGACATCCATCTCAGTTTTAGAGGCTTCATAGATAAACAGTCAGTTAGTCATTTGTCTTTACCTTGTTAATGGCTTATGATCAAATTTGAGTTGCCACTTTGGCTAAATTAAGTGTTTATTTCTAAAACATTATGAGTTTAGTTTGAGACAATTGCTTATATTTCATTTTAGTTCTTTTCTTAATGCTTAAAGTATTTCGTTGAGTAAGTAAGCCAGGCCAATGGTTTGCTTGGGGCAATCAATGGTTCTCGAGTGCCAATCCCACCCAGGGTGTAGGCTCGGAGCTTGACAAACTTGGTATCAGAGCAGAGAGTTCAAGAGTCCTAGAGAGTCTATGAAGCTCTGTAGAGTCCTAGTTATCGGTGTGAAGCGCGCTACATCTATAATTAGGAAACTGCAACATTTAGAAAATTCTTTCACTTCTTTCATACTCATTTCATGCAATACAATTCATCTCTATACAGTTTCTTTCTAAATCGTGCTTGCACGTAACCGATTGTGAGTTAGGCTATTTTTAGAGTGCTTTCATAGAGTGTTTCTTTCCCCATGAGCTAAGAGAATCAAAGGTACGACAACTTCTTACCCTTAAGCAGGAATCTATGGGTGTTCATGAGTACAGTATGAAGTTCACACAACTTTCCCGCTATGCTCCGGAGATGGTTACTGACATGAGGAGAAGGATGAGTTTATTCGTTTTGGATTTTCTCATCTGTAAAGTAAGGAAAGCAAGGCAGCTATGCTAATAGGGGATATGGACATAGCAAGGCTAATGATCTATGTGCAACAAGTTAAGGAAGATCAGCTGAGGGATAGAGAAGAGTTTAAGAATAAGAGGGCTAAGACATCAGGGAATGAGTTTGGGCAGCAAAAGAGAAATACGAACAGGTCTTCTTTCCAACCTAAGCAGAAGGGACCTGCTCCATCATCTGCTAGTGCACCTGCACAAGGGAACAAAAGTGAGTACATAGTCAGAATTTCAGAGCTAAGCCTGCCTATTCTCAAGGTAGTATGGCACAAGGGGGTAGTAAGCCTCTTGCATGTGCTAAGTGTGGTAGGAACCACTCAGGGATGTGTCGTGATGGCTCCACTGGTTATTTCAAGTGTGGCCAGAATGGTCATTTAATGCAAGAGTGTTCAAAGAACAAGCATGGTAACGATAATGGGGGCAATAGAGCCCAGTCTTCTTCAGTTGCTCTACCAAACAGAGCTATATCTAGAGGAGCTACTTCAGGGGCAGGCGAAGGAGGAAATTGTCTTTATGCTATTACTAGTCGCCAAGAGCAAGAGGATTCTCAAGATGTTGTCACTGGTAAGATCCAAGTCACTAACTTTGATGTTTACGCTATGCTAGATCCAGGAGCAAGTTTATCTTTTGTAACTCCATATGTTGCTATGAATTTCGATGTTCTTCCTGAGCAACTTCTTGATCCCTTCAGTATTTCTACACCTGTTGGTGAGTCTATTCTAGCAGAGAGAGTCTATCGTAATTGTACAATATTTATCAATCACAAGAGTAGCATGGCTCACTTAGTTGACTTAGATATGGTAGATTCTGATGTCATTTTAGGTATGGACTGGCTTCAGCATCAATAGATTGTAGAACTCGAGTTGTTCAGTTCCAAATTCTTAATGAGCAAGATATAGAGTGGAGTAGCAGTTTAGTAGTGCCTAAGGGTCGTTTTATTTCGTACCTTAAGGTGAGAAAGTTAGTTTCCAAGGGGTGTGTCTATCACTTAGTCCGAGTTAAGTACTAGTGTTGAGATACCTCTTATTCAGTCAGTTCCAGTAGTAAAAGAGTTTCCATAAGTCTTTCCAGATGATCTTCCCGGAGTCCCTCCTAAGAGAGAAATAGACTTCGGTATAGATATTATTCCCGATACTCTTCCTATATATTTTCCGCCATATAGGATAGCACCAGCAGAGTTAAAAGAGTAGAAAGAGCAGTTGAAAGCAAGGGAATGTGATATTCCTAAGGCAGCATTCAGGACCTATTGTGCTCATTATGAGTTCTGGTCATGTTGTACGGTTTAACTAATGCACCTGCAGCATTCATGGACCTTATGAATAGAGTTTTTAAGCCTTATTTAGATATATTTGTTATCGTATTCATTGATGAAATACTAATCTATTCGAGGAATGAGGAAGATCATGCTAGCCATCTCAGAATAGTTCTCCAAAATCTAAAGGATAGAGAGTTGTATGCCAAGTTCTCTGAGTGTGAGTTTTGGCTTGAGTCTGTGGCATTCTTAGGCCACATTGTCTCCTGTGATGGAATTAAAGTTGACACTCAGAAAATAGAGACAGTGCAGAATTGTCCTAGACCCACATCTCCAACTGATATTACGATTTTCTTGGGGTTGGCTGGATATTATAGAAGGTTCGTCGAGGGATTTTCATCTATTTCATCTCCTTTGACCAAGTTGATTCAGAAGACAGTTAAGTTTCAATGGTATGAAGCTTGTGAGAAAAGCTTTCAGGAATTGAAAAAGAAGTTGACTACTGCCCTAGTATTGACCTTACCAGAAGGCGCGCAAGGCTTTGTTGTTTATTGTGATGCATCTAGAGTTGGTTTGGGTTGTGTATTTATGCAGAATGGCAATGTTATAGCTTATACCTCTAGACAGTTCAAATTTCACGAGAAGAATTACCTAACACATGATCTAGAGTTGGCTGCCGTAGTATTTGCTTTGAAAATATGGCATCACTATATTTATGGTGTTCATGTGGATGTGTTCACCGATCACAAGAGTCTTCAGTATGTGTTTAGTCAGAAAGATCTTAATCTCAGACAAAGGAGGAACTACTCAAGGATTATGACATGCGTATTCTTTATCACCCAGGTAAGGCTAATGTTGTTGTTGATGCCTTTAACAGATTGTCTATGGGTAGTACCGCCCATTTTGAGGAAGATAAGAAAGTGCTAGCGAGAGATGTCCATAGACTTGCACTATTAGGAGTTCGACTAATGGATTCCATTTGGGTGTTTAAGCTAGGTGTTAGATGTTACACCCTAGCCTACTAAGAGTAGTCTCATTCTAGGACGAATGTTCCCAAGGGGGAGATATTGTAACACCCCGCTACTAGAAAGACTTAGAATTAGACTCGTTTTTTAAAAGAATGAAAATCTGGAAATTTGACGAAAATTAAGTTAAGTATGAGTTTTGGGTCAACTTCAAACGACCATAAATCCTATCTCAGGATGAGTTAGGTGTTCTACAATATACCGTAGGAAGTATCTTTGAATTATCTTTCCAACGCTGCCAAATTTGCGTGATTTCGAGTTCATATGAAGGGGATATGCCTATTTGAAGTTGGGCTGCCTAGATAAGGAAAGTCAAAACCGGATTTTAGAAGGGTACTTTGGTCTTTTCACTACCCTATTAATTAAATTCATTTTTGGTAATTAAGTTGGGATCTAAACTGAATTGGTTCAGTTTATGCTTCATCAAAAAGAGTTAGGGTTTTGAGACAAGAGAAAAGAAGAGGAGAAAAGACGAGAAGAAGCAAGGATTCGTCTATTTTTTGAGGAATTGAGTGCGGATTTCGCAAAGGATTCAATCCTATGAGGTATGTGAGTTCACATAGCATTGGGTTCGTTCACCCACACGCCAAAAATGTTTATTTCAGTATGATTTTCGTCCTAAAAGATTGAGACTTTGATGTTCTTGAGTTGTATTCTTGAATTGCTTTCGTTTTTCAATTTGGGATGACATTGAGGAGTTCTTGAGAGTTTAAGGTCGATTTTAGAGTTGTGTTTTATTAGATTCTTGTGTACATATACTAGGTATCTGAATATAAAGAGGAGTGGAGAAAAAGAATCGAATTTAGGTGAATTGGTGTGAGAAAATGAAGAACAAGTCGGGAAAATCTGGGTACCAGGTCCGCGTCGCTAACTTGTTCCTCAAGATTGACCAAATTTTCTCCGCGTCACGGAGTGGGCATGGACCATTCTACCTCGAAATTTATTTTGCGACCAAATAATTAAATGCATCTCCGTGTCGCGGACTTACTTCCAGGTAGTGATTTCTTGATCGTTTCTCATGTTTAACTATCTAAAAACACTCCTAAACTTCATTAGATTTTTCCTATCACAAATCACAATCCTTGAATCCATAATTCAATTCAAGGAAAGTTAAGAGTAAAGTTAAGAGAAGTTAAGAATCAAGTCAAGAGAAATTAAGAGTCAAGTGAAGAGAAGTTAAGAGCCAAGTCAAGAGAAGTTCATAGAGTCTTCCAAAAGTCTTTTACAAATGTTTTAACTTTGTTTTAAGACCTAAGATTTGAGTTGAGTAAAGAGTAAAAGATTTGAAGTTCATTTCTTCAAAAGAGTATATCAGGACTATCTATTCTCAAAGAGTTTAAATTTTTTTCTTATTTAAATAAGAAAGGAAACTGAGATTTCCAAAAGAGCCTTTGAACTAGTTTTCAGTAAAGAGTAAATACTTTCATAATTAAGCAAGAGAGGAAACTTTGATTTCCAAGATAGCCTTTGAGTTAAGTTTTGAGCAATTATCTCAAACCACAGAAAGAAGTAGTTTTTAAACATAAGAGCTAGTATTATATTTTGGGAGTAGTATTAAGCACCGATATGGGGGAGAGTTCAGACAACTCCCACGCCCCATAAACCATGTAACCTTCAGGGGTAGAAAAGGGTCATATTTTTTAGATTATTCCTTAGTGCTTTTTAGCATAGACTAGTGGATCCACTTAGTAGTCAGGTTCTATGCCATTGGCAAGGTATAAGACGGCCCGGGCAGTGTGAGGCAAAACATTGTATCATCACAATAGCTCTTAAGTGATAGATGTCAGTTAGAGAAAGTCCCACAACAGTATTTTGTATTCTTATATACACAGAGTTAAGTGTATTTTGATATACATTTAAAGTTTATATTGTATCTTTGCATACATTCATAGTTACTATTGTATTTATAAATACACAGAGTTGTTATCCATGTTTTAAAACTTTTTCTTTATAATGCATTTATTTTATTGCTTTATATTGAAATGAGTTAAGTTGAGTTGAGTTGATCCCATGTATGTTCTTTCAGTTCCTTTCAAGCTTATGTCTTATTTTATAATTCCCTTCGCATGCTCGTACATTCAATTTTCTGATGCTAGTTGGCCTGCATCTTATTGTGATGCAGATTCAGGTAATCAGGATCAACATTGTCACGCACCGAGCTACCCCCGAGACTCGGACACGGGACCTAGGACCACAAGTGATCCCAAGCTAACCCTGCTTGCATGATTATGCACATACTAAATATAAATTGAATAATACAAACTGTGCGGAAGCTATAATCATAATCAAAATGAAAATATGGGGAATACCCATATACTATAACTGAGATATATGAAAAATGATGAGTTTATTACAAAGAAGATATTAACTCAATACCAAGTTGAATCTATCTATGTCTGAAAATAGCTTCTAACTGACTAGAAATGCTGGGACAAGCCTCAACTACGTCTAGCAAAACTGAAACTAAAGGACTAAAAATACTGAAAAGAAACTCATGACTATTGTCCTTGGAGAATGAGGACTCACCACTGATTCTGCTGAACTGGAAATCGGGAACCGATCTAAGCGTGATCTGGATGCTGAGAACCTAAGCCTACATCACGAGAAGATATAACGCAGAGTATGCGTCAGTACTTGAAAGGTACTGAGCATGCAAGATAGAATACAATTGAAATAACATATAACTGAACAAAGCAAATAAGCAATGATATAATCTGAACATGATATAGATACTGAATGTTGAGATAACTGAATGCAATGACCAATTTATAACATGCTGAAACTGAATACTGGATATACTGATAAATGGTCAATGCAATAGAATCTGACTGAACTGTGGGAGTTACTAATAATCGACAATAAAACCACATGAGCTAAATGTGGAGTTCGATGTATACTCTCCATCGAGAGGACCCAATATACCCTGCCAGAGGTATAGAGGCATGCTGGCGTGATCACTGAAATGATGCCCACAGAGGGGACTTACAACCTACGTGGCTAGTAGTTCTGGGACTATTTGGGTACGTTGAACCCTAGTCCAACTCGGTATTATGCTACTCCCAATAGATTAAGTAATGAACACATTATGACTGAATTTTTGTAAGTTACTGGATAGCTTAAACTGAACATGCATGTAGAACTGAATAACTAAAATATCTGACCTAAGCATGTGTAATTCAAGAACTAAAGAAATACATAGCTAGGGTTCTAGAATTCATGCAATAAACTAAATATTAACATACTAATCTGATTTGGATCATTCTAACAGCTAGGAACCCAATAATTCTAACATTCAAGAAACCCTAGGTCTAGTCATAATAAGGGAATCAAGAAACTGACTGAAAACTAGGGACCTAATGGGCGAAAGGAACCCATTAGTGAAATCCCACATACCTGGTGACGAATTACACGGAGAAATATTTAGATTTTGGGGCTGGAACTGATGGAACCTTGTTGCGTTCTTGAACTAGGGTTCTTGACTTCTCTTCTCCTCTTACTCTCTAATTTTCTAAGTTTTGATTAATGATTTGACTTAGGTAAGTTCTAGTTATGTTTCTAGGCTTAAACTGACTAAAACCTCATAATTTAGGGTCTAAATGACGTAGCTTAGGGGTCCAACGAAATAGGAAAAGACCAAAAGACCCCTGACTTAACTGCTGTCAGAGTGATCGACGGACGGGACCTACGGGCCGTGGGTCAATCTACGGTCCGTAAATTGAGATCGTAGGTCGAGTCTGCCTGACAATGCTTCACTAAAACGAACATAACTTTTTACTCGCAGGTCAGATTTAGGAAAACTTGGCGGCGTTGGAAAGAGGATTCAATTATCTATCATATCATAGGTCATGGTACACGTAATTCATTTTGTGCTAATAGTTATGACCATTTGAAGTTTACCCAAATCACAATTTCATCTGACTGGCTGCTGACCCTTACCTACGGTCAGACCTATGGACCATCGATCGAATGACGCTCTCTGCTGGTTGGCCATCGTTTGTATCAGAGGCTGCGTAAAGGGGGCCTCAATCCACAGACACAGACCATGGACTGTGGTCTGACCTACGGACCGTGGGTCTGTCCATGGGTCGAGACTAAGCCGATTTTCTAAGCTGGGTTTGGGGAGGGGTTGCAGTGGTGAACCACGAACCACCAGCATGGGTCGTGGGTTGACCTACGGTTCGTGGATGCCAACCGTGGGTTGCACCTGCAACTTCTCAAAATCTGCATTTTGGTCTATCTAGGATACGGGGTGTTACAAACATCCAACACATCGTTGATCCAGTTGAGTTTCAGAGTTGTTGGTAAGCCTCCTTGCTTCCGGAGGATCCCCTTTTTCATTACTTTACCATTTTAGTTCATTAGGATGTTGGGGGTCTTGTACCGACATCCATCTTAGTTTTAGAGGAGACAGTCAGTTAGTCATTTGTATGTACCTTGTTATTGGCTTATGTTCAGATTTAAGTTGTCACTTTGGCTAAGTTAAATATTTATTTCTAAAACATTATGAGTTTAGTTTGAGATAGTTGATTATCTTGCATTTGAATTCTTTTCTTAGTGCTTAAAGTCTTCCGCTGAGTAATTAATCCAGGCTAAGGGTTCGCTTGGGGCCAGCAATGGTTCTCGAGTGCCAGTCCCGCCCAGGGTGTAGGCTCGGGGTGTGACTCAAAGTGTACATTAATGAGGTTGCAAGACAATTAGATAGGAAAGTAAAAATCATTAGGTCAGATAGAGGTGGTGAATATTATGGAAAGTATAACGAATCAGGACAATGTCCAGGTCCATTTATAAAATTCCTTGAAGAACATGGCATATGTGCGCAATATACTATGCCAGGAACACCTCAAAAAAATAATGTTGCAGAAAGGCGTAATTGAAACTTATGGATATGGTTAGGAGTATGATGAGTAATTCCTCATTACCCAAATCATTGTGGATGTATTTTCTTAAAACCGTTGTATATTTATTAAACAGGATTCCTAGTAATGTAGTTCCAAAGACCCCTTTTGAATTGTGGACTGGAAGGAAGCCTAGTTTAAGACACCTGCATGTTTGGGGTTGTCAAGCGGAAGCTAGAGTTTATAATCCACATGAAAAGAAATTAGATTCTCGAACGGTAAGTGGTTACTTTATTGGTTATCCAGAGAAATCTAAAGGGTATAGGTTTTACTGTCCAAATCATAGTTTGAGAATTGCTGAAACCGGTAATGCAAAATTCATTGAGAATGGTGAAGTTAGTGGGAGTGTTGAACGACAAAGTGTGACAATTAATGAGGTAAGGGTAAATATTTCATTACCCATGAATGTACCTACTTCCACAACAATAACAAATATTGTTCCTCTTGTTGAAGAACACTTTAACAATGGTGTACAACATTTGAATGGAACACTTCAAGAAGGAACTAACTCACAAGTATCTGACGCAAATGAACCACAAACAATGTCATTAAGAAAATCGGTCATTTCAGATGATTACATGATTTATTTGCAAGAGTCAGATTTTGATATTGGAATTAATAAAGATCCGGTTTCATTTTCACAGGCCATAGAAAGCACTGAGTCTAATAAATGGATTAATGCCATGAATGAAGAGTTAAAATCCATGGAATACAACAAAGTCTAGGATCTCCTTCAATTACCAGAAAGTTCTTAAAGAATCGGGTGTAAATGGGTCTTCAAGACCAAATGCGATTTAAATGGTAATATTGAATGATATAAAGCCAGACTTGTTACCAAAGGATACACTAAAAAATGAGACATTGATTATAAAGAGACCTTTTCACTTGTCCCAAAGAAAGACTCATTAAGAATTCTTTGTCTTTAGTATCTCATTATGATTTAGAGTTACATCAAATGGATGTGAAAACTGTCTTTCTTAATGGAGACCTCGAGGAGGATGTTTATATATACCAACCTGAGGGTTTTGAAATTAATGGAAAAGATCAAATGGTGTGTAAGCTAAATAAGTCAATATATGGACTCAAACAAGCCTCACGACAATGGTATATAAAGTTTAATGATACCATAACATATGTTGGATTTAAGGAGATTACTGTTGATCGGTGTATATACCAAAAGATCAGAGGGAGTAAGATTATATTTTTAGTTATGTATGTTGATGACATTTTACTTGATGCTAATGATTTAGGCATATTGCGTGAGATGAAATACTTTCTCTCTATAAAGTTTGAAATGAAAGATATGGGTGAGACATCCTATGTGATAAGGATAGAAATATTTCATGATCATAAGGATTATTGGGACTGTCTCAAAAGGGCTATATCGAAAGAGTTCTAGTAAGATTTAACATGAACAATTGTTCAGCAAGAATAGTTCCTATTAAAAAAAAAGGACAAATTTAATCTCATGCAATTTCCAAAGAATGATGTAGAACGAAAAGAAATGGAAACAATTCCTTACTCTTCTATTGTTGGAAGTTTGATGTATGTTCAAACTTGCACAAGACCGGATATTAGTTTTGCGGTCGGAATGCTAGGAAGATATCAAAGTAATCCTGGAATTGATCACTGAAAAACTGCAAAGAAAGTTTGTGGCATGTTATGGAGCCACAATTCATGCATTATGGTTGCAAAACTTTATTTCAGGACTTGGGGTTGTCGACACCCTTACCAAGCCGCTGAAAATTTATTGTGATAATATTGCAGCAGTATTCTTCTCCAAGAACGATAAGTACTCCAAATGTGCCAAATATATAGAATTAAAGTACTTTAGTATCAAGGAAGAAGTTCAGAAACAAAAAGTGTTACTTGAGAATATTAGAACTGATCTCATGATTGCAGATCCGTTAACAAAAGGCTTACAACCAAAGACATTTAAAGAACATGTTCAAAGAATGGGTCTTGGTTGTACTTATGATTGATACATTTATGATGTTTTTATACTCTGAGCTCAATTATGTGTTTCTGATATACATTAATGAATTTCTTGTTTCTCATAATGGTGTACACATTATTGTTTTGAGATATTACAAGATAAGTCTCTATGAGACATTATTGTGGACCGTAATGTTATATGTGTTATAGCTTATGAACCTAGTATGATAAGTTGCTAATGTAGTAGTATATGGAAGGAAGTACATAGCTTAAAATTTATGTACAACCGCCATAACTCGCATTAGTAGTTTATTATATTGTGGTATGTATGATGGACATTAGAGAAGAGATTTATTATATGCACAACTAATGTTTATGAAATATTAATATTATATGGTCATTGGGCCGAGTGGGAGAATGTAAGAATAATTCTTATAATTATGGCCCAATTTTACTCGTAACCCAAGTAATACCATAAATAATATTGATTGAATAATAGATCTCGTCCGTACATTGGTTATTTGATGGACGTATCAGATTAAGTCTTAACCTTTATAAATTGGTCCTCCCTCCACCCATTACGATTACCACATAGTTTCTACATTAATTCCATCACTGCCGGTTGTGGTAACGTAAGGCTAGGGCAAGGAGGCAGAAACCAATTTACGACTAATGCTTTTGCTTTTCTCTGTGATGATGTCTTCCACATCAGGTATGTGCCCCTAATGATCTCTATGTAAGATTATCGTGTTCGAGATCCTGATATTATGTATTAAAATATTTAATCTTACAGTAATTTCTTGTCCTTAAGGACTGTCCGAGTCTCTTTAATGTCATTTTTATTTCGTTTCCTTCCAAGTTCTGTTTTCGAGGTTGAATTGTACACATTTTGGGGCACAAGTGCAGTAAGCTAATTAGGACCCATTGACAAAGTCAACTTCAGGATTTTTGATGTGGGTCCCACAATTCCATTTTTTTACTCGATTTTGAGCCTATCTCCAATTATAGCGATTTTGGTGTCTAAACGTATGTATTGACATTGTGATCATGTTTTTTGTAGTATGACAGCGGTCAAAGGTTGTTTGAAAGAGAAAAGCTCAGAAATTGTAAATTAGATCGCACGCGGTTTACATTGAGGTAGGCTACGACTTACCGGTCTTTAGATTGAGCATGTAAACGTGAATTCGAGTTGAATAGCTAGAATTGGGTTGGGTTTGTAGTTGAATCTTGTTTACTTATTAGACTTCATGCCTTAGGCGTGTTTTGGGTATTTTATCGAGTGCTCAAGAATGCCTAGTATTGTTGTGTGATTTCGTCTTGCCTCGTAGTTTTTGTATTGTTGTTGTTGTTGTTATTGGTAGGTTGTTATTGGCCTTAGCCTAGGTGTAGGCTAGTGATTGCCTTAGACTTGGGTTTTGGAGCCGATAGGCTTTAGAGATTCTACGACGTTGCTTGAGATGGCTTAGCTCCCTGTAGACTGATATAGCAAACTTGGGTCTAATAGTGTGATCCTTAGCTAGTCGAACCCTCAGCTCATATGACCGATAAAAAGAGAGGGAAAATTGTAGATGTGAAATAGTTGACGATCATAAAAAAAAATGGAGACTGTATATAAGATACAAAATATTGGGGTAAATTCTGAAATATTAAGATAATTGCAACGATCATATTTTAAGATAAGTTTTGTAATGTTAAAATAGTCCTAAACGTTTATACTTCGGGTAAAAGAAAAAGGCTGAAGCTATTTTTGGAATTTGAATATTTGATTTTTAAAATGTTTCAAAAATTAGATAAATTATATAAATAGAAAGATATTTGAAAATAAAATGAAAAAGGGCTTTCAAATTTTATATGTCCAAACGATATTATGGAGTAATTTTTTTTATAATTGAATTCATTTTATTATCAAAGTGAACATTACAACACAACAAACAACTCTAAGGCTGATAACACATCACAACAACATAAACTTGGTTCTCTTGATAATAATAATTCAAAAATCTAATTTCCTTCTTAACTTGACCTTCATTCTACCAACATATAACACCTCTACCTGACCAATTAAATAATTCTCTTCATGATATAAGCAATTGTATTAATATTCTACCATTGGTTCATGATATAAGTATTATTTGTCACATTTAATTAATTTATTATGCAATTTGTTCAAGTGTTTTGTGACTCCCTGGCAAAGCAGTAACTTTTAACACACTTCCTTAGAGAAACTGTGTTCAAAGAATAAGTGGTCACAACAACCACACAGGCTACAAGTTTAACTAACAACAATCCCCCAATTTCTTAATCTATGCAGAACTTTTCTATGCGATTCTAAGTAGGCGTTTGGACATGTGATATAAAATCACGATTTTAAATCAGTGTTTGGATATACAATTTGAGATTATGATTTCAAATATCAAATTCTCTAAAATGCATGATTTGAGATTCAAAATTTTGACTTTAATATATTTAAAATAGGGAAAAGGCTCAAGAATATCACCGAATTTGAAAAAGACTCATTTATTTTATTCATTAAGAGTTTGGCTCATATATGTCATTTCTGATTGAGAAAAGGCTCATCCATGTAATTATTTGTTAATTGAAATGGTATAGATGAGTCATTTTTTTAACGGATAGCACATATGAGTCTTTTCTCAAAGTTTGATAACATATTTGAGTCTTTTCCATTTTTTTAAAAGTGATTTAATTAATGACGTGATCGAATCATAATTGATCACATTTAAGAAATTTGCAAAATGAAACTTTTTTAGTTAACAAATAATGGCATGGATAAGCCTTTTCTCTAATGGAAATGGCATATGTTGAGATTGATTAGACTAATTAACAAAAAAGTAGTTGGAGTTGGTTAAGATAGCTGTTAGTTTTTGCTGTTAGTTTTAACAGAGTTAGTTAGCTAGTTGATTTTATTTGTTTAAACATGTATTTGTTTCTCAAGACTTTCAATACACAGAAGTTGTTTTCTCCCTCTCTTTTTTTCGCTCTAAGCTTCAATGGAGGTTCAGTTCAGATTGTCAATGGAGTTCTGTTTTTAGGTTTTGATATGGTATCAGATTCAGGTTCCTCCATTTATCAGCTTCACACTCTTTCACTTGCTTGTCATCTGACAAATTCTAATTGAATCTATTTCACTCTTTCCCAATTTTCTGTGATTTCCCGGTTTATATTTCCCTTCAACTTCTCTATAATTTTCCAATGTATTACTTCAATCTCACCTTCCAAGTCACATTTTCCTTTACTGGCAACCTTCAATTTCATCTTCATCTGTTGAATTGTTGATTTAATTTTTTCCTCCATTGTCGTTCACAACATGGCTCGAGACAATGAGACCATAGATTCGACTGATCATTTGTGCATGCATCCCTCTGAAAGTGTTGGTTCTGAAATCACTCTCAATGACTTTGATGGAGTTGGCTACAAATCATGACGGCGTGGTATGCTGCGTGCTTTGTTCGTGAAGAAAAAAATAGGATTCGTCAACGGCAAGTGTAAAAAGTCAAATCCATACGATCCTCTTCTCAATCAATGGGGATGTTGTGACGACATGGTCACCTCATGGATACTGCATTAACTCTCAAGAGACATTGTTGATAGCTTGCAGTATGTTAATAATGTTGTTGAACTCTGGCAAGAGCTAGAATACTGGTATGATCAAACTAATGGTGCTAAAATGTATCAACTTCAAAAGGAAATTAGTAATCTAACTCAAGATCCATGGATGTTACTATTTACTACACTAAGATGAAGCGATTGTGGAAAGAACTTGACACGTTGGATAGCAACAATCAGTGTAATTGTGTGTGTAACTATGGTGCTAAAGTTATTATGCACAAAGCTGAGCAGGATATGAGGCTTATTGTAACGACCCGAACCGTCATTAATTAGGAACGAAAAACTTTGGAAAAAACTGGACCCCACCATCCCGCCAGAGCGGGATGTTGCCGCCAGGGCGACGCTCCAACAGGCCAGATAGAAATTCACCTCAGCAGATCTTGTAGAGTTAGAAATGGTAGATTTCGATATCATTCTAGGCATGGATTGGTTACATTCCTGTTATGCCTCAGTCAATTGTAGAACCAGAATCGTTCGATTTTAGTTTCCAAACAAGCCACTCTTAGAGTGGAAGGGTAGTAGCTCATTGCCTATAGGTCAATTCATTTCTTACCTTAAGGCTAGAAAGATAATATTTAAAGGGTATATGTATCATCTAGTTCAGTTAAGGATTCAAGCTCTGAAACCCCAACTCTTGATTCAGTCCCAGTAGTAAATGACTTTCCAGAAAATCTTCTCACGTTCCTCCCGAAAGGGAAATTGACTACGGAATAGATCTCCTTCCAGATACCCAGCCTATTTCGATTCCTCCTTACATAATGGCTCCAGCTGAGCTAAAGGAATTGAAAGAGCAGTTGAAAGACCTTCTAGATAAGGGCTTCACCAGACCTGTTATCTCTCCATGGGGTGCTCCAGTATTGTTCGTGAAAAAGAAAGATGGTTCTATTAGAATGTGCATTGACTATCAGCAATTGAACAAAGTCACAATCAAGAATAAGTATCACATCCCTAGGATTGATGACTTTTTCGACCAACTTCAGGGTGCTACTAGTTGCTTTTCTAAGATAGACCTCAGATCCAGCTATCATCAACTCAGAGTCATAGTTAGTGACATTCCGAAGATAGCCTTCAGAACTCGATATGGTCATTATGAATTCGTAGTTATGTCTTTTGGACTAACAAATGCTCCTGTAGCTTTCATGGACTCAATGAACAGGGTGTTCAAACAATATGTGGACTTGTTTGTCATCGTCTTTATCGATGATATTCTTATTTACTCTAGGAATGAGGAAGAGCATACGACTCATCTGAGAGTTGTTCTTCAAATTCTCAAAGATCGCCAGTTATTCGCTAAGTTTAGCAAGTGTGAATTCTGGTTGCAGTCTATCACTTTCCTTGGTCTTGTGGTATCTAGCGAAGGGATCGAGTGGATTCTCAGAAAATTAAGGCAGTGAAACACTGGCCCAGACCCACCTCTCCAACAGATATCAGGAGTTTCTTAATTGGGTTTGGCTGGTTATTATAGGAGATTTGTTGAATGATTTTCATCCATAGCTTCCCCATTGACCAATTTGACTCAGAAGAAGGTCAAATGAGTGTGATAAAAGCTTCTCAAAACTGAAGACTAGGTTGACTACCGCTCCGGGCTTGACTCTACCAGATGGTTCAGACGGTTATGTAATATATTGTGAGGCATCCAGGGTCTACCTAGATTATGTATTGATGCAGCGAGGTAAGTTCATAGCTTATGTTTCTATACACCTTAAGATTCATGAGAAGAACTACCAGACTCATGACCTCAAGCTTGTAGCCGTATTATTTACCCTTAGGATTTGGAGACACTACTTGTATGGTGTTCATGTTGATGTATTCACAGATCATAAGAGCCTCCAGTATGTGTTCACCCAGAAAGAGTTGAATCTTCATCAGAGGAGATGGCTTGAAGTCCTCAAGGACTATGACATGAATGTGCTTTACCATCCTAGTAAGGACAATGTAGTAGTTGATGCTCTTAGCAGATTGTCCATGGGTAGTGTAGCAAATGTTGAGGAAGAAAGGAAGGAATTAGCGTATGTGTTCATCTCTATTCCATATCCTGCATGCTCAGTACATTCCAAGAACTGACACATACTCTGCGCTACATCCTTTCATGATGTAGGTTCAGGTACTCAACATCCAAATCACACATAGATCGGTTCGCGATTCGTATTAAACCACTTCAGTGGTGAGTCTGCATACTTCGAGGACAATATACATGTTTTTCAGATTTAGTCTTTCATTTCAGTTTTTAGTTTTGCTAGGGTTAGCTGGGGGGATGTCCTACCAACTCTAGTCAGTTCGAGGCTTTTTCAGACATAGTATTAGATTCAGCCTTAGCGTTTAAGTGATTGTTCAGTATCACTAAACTCTCATAAATTATTTATATATTCAGATCAGTATTAGGTATTCCCTATCTTTCAATTAACTAATGTTTTAGCTTCCGCACAGTATATCTTTATTCAGTTGTTTTAGTATGCTTATGATATGTCAACAGCAGGGTTAGCTTGGGGTCACTTGTGATCCTAGGTCCCGTGTTACGTTATAGGGGTAGCTTCGAGGAATGACGTAATTTGAGCAGAGATATAGATACTGAGATAGAACTGAAAAAGACTACACTGAATGTAGTGACCAAGTACTAATCATGAAGATAACATGTTGAACTGTATACTGATATAAATGTTGAAAACCTGGTCAATGCTATAAGAGTCTGATTATTGGAGCTATTATTAACCGACATAAACCACGTGAGCTAAACGTGGAGTCCGATGTATATGCCCCATCGAGAGGACCCAATATACCTTGCCAGGGGTATAAAGGCATGACTATGGCGTGATCACTAATACATATGCCCAACAGAGGGGACTTATAATACTATGCGGGCACGTAGTTCCTGGACTATGAGGGTACACTGAACCCTAGTCCAACTCGGTGCTAAGTCTACTCCCAACTGAATACATATGAAGCTAAACTACACTAAATACTGAATAGATCAAAATACTGACATGCCAACTGAGAATGCAACATTTGTATACTGAGAATGTGACATTCAAAATTTGGAGAATGATTTTTTGTTTAACTGGCCTAGCAAGTATAATTCATGAACTAAGAGAATTTACAAAAACTAGGGTTCTGAGTTTTATACAAGGAATTAAGCAATGTTTCCAAGAAAGTATGCTATGGAGACTATGGATTCTATAGCAGCTGAAATCACAACAAATTCCCAAGATTTTACAAACCCTAGGTCTAAACAAGTTATGTGGAATCAAGGAACTAACTAAATTCTAGGGACCTAGTGAATGAAAGGAACCCACTAGTGAAATCTCACATACCTGGTGATGAAATCTACGGAAAATCCTTTGGATTTCAGGGCTGAACTTCAAAGAATGCTTTTGCCTATTCTTGGAATAGTTGGTCGTCTATTTCTCTTCTTTTCACTTTAAGTTGGATGATCTTTGGAGAATGAGGTTTTTGGGTATGTCTAACTAGGTTATTAGGCTTAAACTAAGTAAAACGACGTAGCTTAGGCATCAAACAACATAGTTTAAGTGTCCAATGCATAGGGGAAAAGACCATAACGACCCTGACTTAAAACTGACAAAATGCCATGTCACGACCCGAGCCTACACCCTGGACGTGGCCGACACTCGAGAACCATTGATGGTCCCCAAGCGAACCCTCATGCTAGATGGCTACAAGCGGAACACTAACTCAAGCATACAAAAGCTTAAAACTGAATTAATTTCAATAAACTCAAATACTCAACCTTTTTAAAAGTCTGTACAATACTCAAAATAAAAGTTAATACAAAAACTCCTTAACTTTGTCTATGAAGCCTCTACTATTACAGAAGGATATTGCGACAAGATCTACAACATCTCAAAACTACTAATTATAAGATAAAGGTGAAGTCCTCTGGAATATAAGAAGGCTCTCCAAAGTTGACTGGAATATCACATGACCCCAACGAAACACCTATTGATGATCCTGAATACCTTTATCTGCATCATGAAATGATGGACTGAATCGTCTAAAATTCTCACGAACTTAGTAAGTCAACATTTTAACAGCAGAAAGGGTTTAGTTTGTAGACAGATAGAGCCCCCTTACAATCCACATAGTAAATATGTGTTTGTCTCAGACAACCTTTTGTGTACCCACTGTGGCAAAAATGGTCATCTGAAAGAGAAGTGTGAGAAGCTGATGAGAGTAAAAGAAAGTCAGGAGAGGTTTCTTAAATCAAGAAAAGTTGTTGAGAAAAATAAAAGGGTACCTGGTCCTGGTTACCATTTTAGCAAGAACACTTTACCTCCATGGACAAGAAGGTTTCTCATTAAACCTTTTGACAGTTTTTGGGAACTCCGTTTGAAGTGAGTTCCTAAGTCTAATAAGTGATTCTTGTGCCAAAGAGAGGGAGCAATCAATGCTGGTACATGGATAGTGGATGCTCAAGGCATATGACTGGAAATACTCTAAACTTCCTCTCTTTGGAAGCACACCAAGGTGGTGGTGGTGTGTCATTTGGCGGTGGAAAGAAAGATTTTATTCTTGGTATTGGCAAGATAGGAAGAACTGTAGATCATTCCATAGACAGTGTACACTATGTGGATGGTCTGAAGTTTAACCTCTTAAGTGTGTCTCATATTTGCGACAAGGGAAATAAAGTCAAGTTTATGTCTGAAGGGTGTATGGTTACAAACTGTGCAACTAAGAAAATTGTGATGTCTGCAAAAAGAGTCAAGAATATGTATGTTGTTGATCTTGATTCTATTGAAGGAGACAGCTTGTCATGTTTGAGTGCTCAAACTGATGATGCAAATCTTTGGCATAAATGACTGGGTCATGTAAGTACCTCTTTACTTAACAAGCTTGTTGCAGGGGACCTGGTCCGCGGACTACCAAAGCTAAAGTTTTCCAATGATAAAATCTATGACACCTGTGCAAAAGGCAAACAAACAAGATCTTCTTTCAAGGCAAAGAAGGGTGTGAGCACTACCAAACCTTTGGAACTTCTCCACATGGATCTGTGTGGACCTGTCAGAATTCAAAGCAGAGGAGGTATAAAAAAATTATATTCTTGTGATTGTTGATGATTTCTCCAGGTACACCTGAAATATATTTCTACGGAAAAAGGATGAGACTACTGGAATTCTGATTACTTTTGCTAAAGTAATTCAACCAAAGGTCAACTGCAAGATTGCTAGTATTAGATCTGACCATGGGACAGAGTTTGAGAACTCTCAAATTGAAAGTTTTTGTGCTAAAAATGGAATCAATCATAACTTTTCTGCACCAAGAACTCCTGAGCAAAATGGAGTGGTTGAAAGGAAGAACAGAACATTGGTTGATATTGCAAGGACTATGTTGATTGACTGAGGGCTGGCTATGAACTTCTGGGCAAGAGCAGTCAACACAACATGCTATGTTACTAATAGGTGCCTTATCAGGTCTATGATAAAGAAGACACCTTATGAATTGCTGAACAACAGAAAGCCTTCAATTTCCCACCTTAATCCATTTGGGTGCAAATACTTTGTGCTAAATAATGGAAAGGATGATTTGGGTAAGTTTGATGCCAGGAGTGATGAAGGTGTGTTTGTGGGATACTCCTCTACTAACAAAGCTTACAGAGTGTTTAACAAAAGAACTCTCTATATTGAAGAGAGCATTCATGTGACCTTTGATGAATCTAAGAAAAGTGACTATCACAATGGAGACAATGAGATTGAGGAGTTGATCAAGGAAAGGGAAGACAAGGACAGCCTAAACCCCGAAAACCAACAAGTCACAAAGGAAATTGTTGCAGATCTCACAGGAGTACATGGTCCCTCCGATACTACTCAGGAGGTTCCACTCCAAAATCATGAAGATGATGATGCTGAATCTGATGCTGACAGAAAAGAAGAGATTACCAGAAAGTCTGGATGGAAACATCAATCTTCACATCCACTAGACAATCTCATCTCTCCACTTGACTCGGGAATTCAAACTAGGTCTAAATCAAGAAATCTAGTTGCACATTCAGCATTTATATCATCCATTAAACCCAAGAACATCAAGGAAGCTTTGAAGGATGTAGACTGGGTAACTTCAATGCAGGGGAGCTTCATCAGTTTGAGACAAGCAAGTGTGGCACCTGGTCCCCAGACCACTTGACAGAACCATTTTTGGGACCAAAATGGCTCTTCAGAAACAAACTTGATGAGCATGGGCTCATTACTAGAAATAAGTCAAGACTTGTGGAACGGGGTTACAACCAAGAAGAGGGAATTGATTATGATGAGACCTTTGCTCATGTAGCCAGAATGGAAGCCATCAGAATCTTAATAGCATTCGCTGCTCTTGATAGCATTCACTGCTCACATGGAATTCAAATTGTTTCAAATGGATGTCAAGAGTGCTTTCTTGAATGGGAACCTGAAGAAAGAAGTGTATGTCAAACGTCCTCCAGGCTTTGAAGATGCAGAACTGTCAAATCATGTGCTGAAATTGGATAAAGTTTTGTACGGCTTAAAACAAGCTCCCAGAGCTTGGTATGAACGCCTGTCAAAGCTCCTCCTTGCAAATGGGCTCAAAAGAGGTAAGATTGATAATACCTTGTTCTTAAAATCCAGAGGTAAGGAGTTGATTATTGTGCAGGTATGTGTAGATGACATCATATTTGGAGCCACCTCAGACCCACTTTGCAAAGAGTTTGCTGAGTTGATGAGTAGTGAATTCGAAATAAGCATGATGGGGAGCTTACTTTCTTTCTAGGTTAGCAAATCAAACAGTCGTTTCAAGGCACCTCAATATGTCAAGAGAAGTATATCAAAGAATTGCTCAAGAAATTCAATTTACTTGAGGCAAAGGTTCTGGACACTTCTATGAGCACAAGTGTGAAACTTGACTCAAATGAAGATGGTGTGGAGGTAAATCATACCATGTACAGGGGAATTATCGGGTCACTCATGTACCTCACTACAAGCAGGCTAGACATAGTCTTCAGTGTAGGGATGTGTGCAAGGTTTTAAGCAGCACCAAATGAGTCACATCTGAAGGCAGCCAAACAAATTCTGAGATATCTAAAGGGAACGCAGGACCTGGTCCTCACCTTCCCAACAGGTGATTCATTTTATCTAATTGGCTATGTTGATGCTGACTATGCAGGGCATCTTATGGATCAAAAGAGTACATCATGCATAGCACATTTTCTAGGATCATCATTGATCTCTTGGGGGACAAAGAAGCAGAATTCAGTTGCACTGTCTACAGCAGAAGCAGAATATGTGGCTGTTGCATCTTGTTATGCTCAGCTTCTGTGGATCAAGCAGCAACTGGAGCACAAGAGGACAAAGCACATAGATGTGAGGCACCATTTCCTGAGGGACAATGTGGAAAAGCAAAAAGTTGTGATGAAATTTTGCAAGACTGAAGATCAGCTGGCTGACATCTTTACAAAGGCACTGAGTAAAGAACCCTTCATTAAGAACAGGGTGAGGCTGGGGATGCACAACATTACCTGATTCCTCGACAAGTTTGCACAAAAATCTTCTATTTTGATTATGTTAAGGAGGGCAGGTATCTATACTTGTTTAATGTTTGTCACTTAAGAATTCACTTATGGTACCTTAATGCAGGTATACACTCATGGTGTGTTTAGCTGAAGGGAAGATCTAACTATACAGGCAAGGTCACAAACTGAAAAGGGGACCTGGTCCTCATGAGGTTAGTATCACTTATGCTACACTGTCTATCTGTCAACATCACTGCCACGCGTCTCTCACCCATTCATTGCGTCAGTTTCAAGTGTCTTTTCACTTTGAAACCAAAGGTCGCTACTGTTGGGGACCCGATACCCTTTTAACTCTATCTAAAACTAAGTATTTAGAAAATCAAATTCTTCAAATCTCTTCAGTTATTTCCTTCTGATTCTCTAATTGTTTTTCAAGTATCTTCTTTTCTATCCCAAAATGTCTAACTCCGTCTCGTCTTCCCAGACTCTTATCTCCCAAGAAGTTGAAAACCCTAGTTCCTTCAACATCTCAATACCCCCTCCAGATGAAACTCCTTCGACTCCAGTTTGTGGAGTTGGTGAAACGAGTGCCATAGCAGCAAACCGAGTTCAAACAAAAAGGGCCAGGAAAAGGAGGAGGGAAAGTATTGAACCTAAAAAGCCTACCTCTACACCTCTCCCTATCAGATCTAGTGATACTGAGTCAGAGGATGATGCTGCTTATGTGACTAAAAAAGTGAGAAAGAAAGGGTTAAATCAAAAGGAAGTCAGAAGAGTGCAAAGAAATCCCCAGTGGAAAGGGAGAAAGTTAGAAAACAGGTGGCTGAAAAATCAAAACCCGTAAAGGGACCAGGTCCCAGGGTGCAAAAACAAAGTGATGAAAAGGAAATGACAAGGGAGGAGCGGATAACGGCAATGGAGAACCAAAAGGTTTTAAATGGCAGTGCCTTTGACCCTGATATTCTAACCAAATTTGGCATGGGAAATCTATTTGATGCCGTCTCTATTCAAGGATGGAACCACCTTTTTGAGCCCCAGTTCCATACCTGCACGAACCAGAAGTGCGTGAGTTCTTCTACAAAATGGAATTCCTGGAAGATGGTGGTATCACAATGACTGTGTGTAATGTTGAGATATGTTTAGATGAAGAAATTTTGGAAATTATTTTGGGGGTACCTACGGAAGGGATAAGGGCAATTGAGGGCTGCAATCCATCCAGTGACTTCACTCGATTTTCCACAAAACGTGAAGATGTCAAGAATGCAGGGTTACCAAGAAAAAAAATCTCAAAGGGGAATATCAGTTGCTTTTTGAGTTCATCAACAAGGTGTTAATGCCCAGAACTAAAAAGAGAACAGTGGCATTTGCTCGGTTTCGGTTGCTTGACTCAATAATGGCCCTTCAAAGTCATTTTCTTCCCCCCCAAAATGCCAGTTCCGCCATCAGGGCCTAGCAAGAAGTATAATTCTGTTCCAAAGCTTCGTTTCATTCCAGCAACAGTAGTCTATGGTTCGAAGCGCCGTGTTCCATCCGGCACGAATCCTCTCCATAACTATTATAGTGGAGGTCTTACTTGTATTGCAATAATGAAAAAATGTACGAACACAAATAATGATCTTTTTCTCATGGAGAAGCTTGATGAACTTGAAGAGATCAACCTCCCTGCCATTATGCTGGAATGTGAGTGTGTTGAAGGAAAAGCTAGGGACAGATCTCAAGTAGCAGATGTTCTAGAGCGGCAGGCTGCTCTTAAATGGGAAGTGACTGATCTTACTGAGATTCTGAATAACAAGAAAATTGAAATCGCTACACTGAAGTCTAAATTACAGAAGGCGGTTTCGAGGGGACCTGGTACTAGTGATGGAAATGAGCAGGTGTTGCAAAAGTTGAGGGATGAAAATGAAAGGTTGCTGAAGATAAATGCCTCAATCAGTGAGGAAGTTAAGGCTCTCAATAGGCAGATTATCAAGGCTCTTGAAGATGCCAATGAGCGCATGATGTTGTTTATGTACACCCTCTCTCCCCATCCCCATCCGTCCTAAACGAGTCTTGTTTCCCTAGTTTACCTCTTTGTTCTTCAATATTGATTAACATTCTTATGGCTTTGTGTTGTTTTGACTAACTACAGTGGTCAGTATTTGTGATCTAATGCTATTTATGTTTCTGCCCTGTTCATGTGTGGCTTAATATTCTCTTTATGCTTACACACACATCTTTTGTGTGGCCCAAGGCCCTGAATTCTTTGTTGCCTTGCTTTTAACTTGAATATGTTTACTGCTTCACCTTTTCAATGATGTCAAAAGGGGGAAGTTTTGTTGTAAAGGTTGGCTGTGGAATTAGGGGCAAGGGGCATTGAACTAAGGGGGAACATTGTTGTTACTGGTACACTGAACAAAGTTGGAATTTGTTGTGTATTTGAATGAATGTCTTTACACTCACGTGAGGTTCTATGTAGGTTGTTTGTCATTATCAAAAAGGGGGAAATTGATAAGTGTTTATGTTCCTTGATGTTTTGATGATCTCCTCACAAGTGCAGGGACCTGGTCCTCTGCAGAGTATGAATACTCGTCCAGTGGTCAAAGTGTTGTACAGCTGGAAAGCTGTCTGCGTCAAAAAGTTGGTGAAGCTGCAGAGTACTCCACCAATCAGAAGCGACGACGTTGCTTGTTCATTGGATAATAACTTTTCATGTCTAAATATATCCAAGGAAGAACAACAAATCATCTCATTCATTCAAAAAAAGATTTTTCAAGCTTCAAAAACAGCAGGGACCTGATCGATTGCTTCAAGTGCTTCCTGTACCAGCTGTTACTTTCTTTCTTGTAATTGTGCTTACATTGTAGGATTCGTTTCACTTGTGAAAGAAATGTTTCAAACTTGTGTGAATCATTGTAAGAACTAGGTTAAGGGTAACTTAGGGTCTTTCTCTAAAGTCTATATTAATCGGTCAGGATTAGTATAGTGGGCAGTGTTGTATCTGCTTAGTCAAAGTCTAAATCATCTAAGAGCTAGTTGATTTAGTGGGCGGTGTGGTATCCGCTTAGCAAAGTCTTAAGTTATCTAGGGGTGATAGCTTAGTAGGCAGTGTTGTATCTGCTCTGGCTCATCTAAGTAATAGGAGGTATTGCTTAGAGTTGGGATTAGTAGGCTAATCTCAGTTTGTAAACTGGCTTTAACTGTTGCTTGAGAAGATTAGTGAAAGCAGTTTGAAAAGTCCTGGCAGGCCAGGTCGTGGTTTTACTCCCTTGAGCAAGGAGGTTTCCACGTAAAGTTGGTTGTGCAATCTTTAACTTCAGCATTTACTTTACTGCTTGTTTCGCAACTGTGCCGAGGACTTGGTCCCATTGATATACGTGGACGCATACATTCCAACAGGGACTGCACCTGACCTCTCGGTTGTGTGGCCTCTAGTCTGCGATCGTGATGGACATTTCATAAGGTTGACCATTTTTTGTAAGCGCAATCGCAAAGTTTGACCTCCACGATCGAGGTGGTCATTTTATCTAGAGGGTCTCAATCGCAATAAGTATTTTGACTGGTCTTTTAAATAAAGATAGGCATGAATCATCTTTTGGTTTATATTTCTTGTCCTTAAGGACTGTCCAAGTCTCTTTAATGTCGTTTTTATTTCATTTCCTTGCAAGTTCTGTTTCCGAGCTTGAATTGTGCACATTTTGGGGCACAAGTGCAGTAAGCTAATTAGGATCCATTGACAGAGTGAATTTTAGGATTTCCGATGCGGGTTCCACAATTCCATTTTTGACTCAATTTTGAGCCCATATCCAATTGTTACGAATTTGGTGTCTAAACATATATAGTGACGTTGTGATCGTATTATTGGTAGTATAACACCGATCGAAGGTCATTCGAAAGAGCAAAGCTCTGAAATTGTAAATTTAGAGCGCACGCCGTTTACATTGAGGTAGGCTATGACTTACCGGTCTTTAGATTGAGCTTGTAAATGTGGGTTCAGGTTGAATAGCTAGAATTGGGTTGGGTTTGTAGTTGAATCTTGTTTACTTATTAGACTTCATGCCTTAGGCGTGTTTCGGGTATTTTATCGAGTGCTCAAGCATGCCTAGTATTGTTGTGTAATTTTGTCTTGCCTCATAGTTTTTGTATTGTTGTTGTTGTGGTTATTGGTGGCTTGTTATTGGCCTTAGCCTAGGTGTAGGCTAGTGATTGCCTTAGACTTGGATTTTGAAGCTGATAGGCTTTAGAGATTCTACGACGTTGCTTGAGACGGCTTAGCTTTCTGTAGACTGATATAGCAGATAGTGTGATCCTTAGCTAGGCGAACCCTCAGCTCATATGACTGATAAAAAGAGAGGGAAAATTGTAGATGTATAGTTTTCCAACCGTACCGCTACTTTGTCAGTAGTAGCATCAAGGTCCTTAATTGTGAAACGTTTCTCTTTTTGACTTTTTCTTGTTTGTTTACCTTAATAATTTTTAGCAGATTGAGGCTTATTGTGCTATTGAATCTTTGTATTTGACACTAAGTTCATAATAAAAATATCTTATTAGATCTAACTGTTTCATTTGCTCAAGATCTCCATTCTTCAGGTAGAATTTAGTTATCTGGGACAGCTTACAAGGGGTTGTGAAAAATTTTTGTGGAACAACTTTCTTAATACATTGAAATTTTGATACAGCAAAACAATATTGGTCAGTTTTGTTGATTGTTTGCAAGTCCTTGACATACTGACTCTAAATTTTCGCCTTACGATCAATGGTATTACACTTTTTTTTTCTATCTAATAGCCATACATTTTCAATGGAGCTCTGTTTTTTGAGCATCAGCTGTTAAGTTAGATTGAAAGAGAAATGCTTGCTTTTTTACAGAGCCAAATTTTCCCTTTTACATTCATAAGTATGATTTTATGATAAGTTTGATAACATCTCTTATAGGAAATAAGATTCTACATGGTGTGCTTCTTTCCATCCAGTTTCAGGACGGCAGGTGAGTTGACGAAACAGAGACAACCTGATTATCAGCTAATAGAAAGTTCAGTTCATGAATTTTGCATTGAAAATTATGTTTCACTATATGAAGTCAATGCAGCTACAACTAGAAAAGTTTCACATGTTTTCAGTAGCTTCACTGCTGAAAGCCGACGTGACAAAAAAACAAGTGTATTTTGGAGGGATCCAACAGGAAACTATGCAAGATATACTTAATGTACTAGGATTTGAGAAAGGAGACGTACCATTCAAATATTTAGGGGTGCGACTATATATCTTCCAAAAGATTTACAGTAATGCAATGTAAGCCTTCGGTTGAGAAGATAACAGCTCGAGTTACAAACTGGATGGCTAGGGGATTATCTTATGGAGGAAGACATCAACTAATTAGAGCTGTTCTATTTGGAGTGCAGGCCTACTGGTCGCAACTATTCCTAATCCCTCAGAAGGTGATTAAAATGATTGAAGCAGTTACCTATGGACAGGGTCACCTGTGATTACAAAAAGAGCACTAGTTGCATGGGAAAAGATTTGTTTGCTAAAAGGAGCTGGTGGTCTCAACGTCATACAAATGAAAGTGTGGAACCAGGCTGCTTTATGTAAACTTTTGTGGGCGCTAAGCCAGAATAAACGGAAGTTATGGATTACCTGAGTTCATACATATTACATAAAGAAGCAGCAAAGATTAGACAACATGAAAATTCCTTGTCCAGCTTCTTGGATGGTTAGGAAGATTGTCAACAAGAGGAAATATTGGGGACAACAAGAGATCAGAGATCAGGTTGTTCAGACTTCAGAGGGGTAAATTTCAGATCACTAGATCTTATAAAACGTGAGAGGATACATCAGTAATGTAGTGTGGAGGAACCTAACATGTTATAATATGACTGAACCTAAACATATGTTCATACTGGTGGCTGATATTACATGAAAAGGTACGAACCAAAGACAAACTGTTGCATTGGAGAATGACAGTGGATAACAAGTATGTATTTTGTCCAACTATGCCTGAAACTAATGACCATCTGTTCTTTGAATGTGGAGTCACAAGGGGACTATGGCACAAAGTGCTTAGCTGGATGCACTGGTCCTACAATGGAGCAACATGGCAGGAAGTTTGGAGTTGGGTTGCTAAATAATTGAAGGGGAGAAATGCAGGAAGTTGTTAGTAGTAGTAGTAGTAGTAAATGAGAAGGAAAATATTGGTCAAAGAACTTGTTGAGAACTCTGACGTCTCAAGTTCAAAACTCAATGGAGACAAAAACACCTACGTGATTCTTCTTATCTACCTAGCCTTGGTGGACACAATTATCCTAGCAGGTATCCTGTGAAATTAATCGAGGTGCGCAAAAGCTGCCCACAGTCATTTAAAAAAAAAATTATAAGCAATGGTTAGGAAAGATGATAAATGGGACAGGCAGTACTCTAGCATCATATCTTCTGCCATGGATTCTTTATATCAAGAAATGTCATCCTCTAATTCCAAAATATGGTATTTTAGGAATTAGCTTAATAATCTAATCCAGGGTAAAAGGAAAACCGTTTGTGTAGCTTACATTAAATTTTCAATGACATGCTTGCATCAACAGCTTAACTTAAATTTCTACTTTTAGCCTAAAACTTTGGTAATTATTTCTTCCAGTGCAAATTGATCATATCCCACAAATTCTTTGAAAATCAAGCCATTCCCAGTTAAGAAATCTTTGAAAGACTGAATCTTTCAACTAAAATTTTCTACTTTTAGCCTAACTTTTTGGTAATAAAGTGAAAATAATTAGAACGTTCTATATTATGAAAATTATGCATTGCCTTACAGTGCCATGCATTTTATTGTTTTGAAATGTGTATTGTGTCAAGTGAACTAATAATGAGGCAGAATCAGCTAAATCAATTGCTAATATAAGTTTATTTTTTTTACTTGAAGGTTCCACAAATTTCAAGATCGTATTTGCAATTTATTTACATACTCGAACAAATAGAAATTTGTGAGGTACTGCAAATTCTTTGCATGTTTCTTTCCTACACTTACAGATACAAATTCATTAAAGATCATTCTATGATTTCGTTGTCAAACTTACTAGGTCTTCTTTTTCATGAGCTGGGAATCTAAATAAGCCACAAAAATATAAAAGTGACCAAAATAAGCCACTACTTTAGGAAGTAACTAAAATAGGCTTAGTGGAAGAAAAAATTCCACTTTATCTAATATTCTAAACGTTTTCCGTTAGTTTCATAACGTGTATATTTTAATATATAACGGAACTATTTCCTACACTTTATAAAATGGAACTATTTCTTACACTTTATAAAGTGTAAGTTTTTCTTACACTTTGTAAAGTGGAACTTTTT